>CM053785.1:478785618-478988118 GCA_028749045.1 Cupressus sempervirens
ACTCTCTCTCTCTCTCTCTCTCTCTCTCTCTCTCTCCCATCCCCTACTCTACGTCCCTCTCTCTTTCTATGCATTCTATCCCATGTATGCTTTGAACTCCCATCCCCTACTCTCTATCTCCCTCCCTCCTTCCCTCTCCATTCCCCTCTCTCCATTTCTCCCTCCCTCTCTCCCTACCCCATCCTCTCTCTCTCTCTCTATGCTCTTTCCCCATTCCCTTCTATCTTTCTATTATTCTCTGTCACTCTACATCATATCCCTTACTCTCTCCCCAACATCTACTCTCTCTCTCACTCACTCTTTACCCTCTCTCCCTCTCTACCTCTCTCCTTATCCATCTTTTCTATTAAAATTCAAGGCTTCAATAGTGTGTACGCACTACAACGCATGCTTGCTATATGCCTACGCATTATTTAAGTCATCAATTTAAAAAAAGGTTTAAATAGCATGTATGCACTATAGTGCATATTCACTATTTAAGCATTGAATTTAAAAATGCTTTAAATAGCGCACACACACTATAGCGCATATGCACTATTGCATGCACACACTATCTAAACCATTGGATACCACCAAGTCTAAGGCTTGGATTTTCCTTGGGGATCCAACCCAAAGGTTTGGAGGCTCTAAAATGGTCTTAGACATGTTTTCCAACAAGCATACAAAAAATGCTTGTTTTTTATTTTGTGCTCTCCTTCAAGTTTTTCTGTGGTTGAGAATCAATAAAATCAAGTTAAAAATAGTATTATAGATCTTTATGTTAGCTATATAATCATATAATTTATTTTAAGTTCATATTATTTCAAGCCTTTCAACTATAATTTCTTTCGAATGTATGTCCAATTTCTCTTAAAAACGAACATATACTAATTGGGGTGTAGATTTTAGCTCATTTGTCGAATTTTACAAAAAGTTAGTTTTTTAGAAACTAGACTCCATTCTACACACTTTGAAAAAAGAAGTTTTTATTTTGGATTAATTTTCAATAATTTCTAGGGGAAGCACACATATATTTCACGATTTTTGGATGTGTCCACTTACAAAATTTATTTTAAAAAATACACGTTATAAAATTACATGAAATTTTTTGGGATAAACTACATGGTGTTAGGTAACTTTTGACTAGAGTGATTAAAGAATTTCAAAATAAAATTAAAATTTTAGGGGGGCCACACTTTGCAGTATGTTATGTTTTTTCTTAAAAAAATAGTTTTTATGTTTAGGGGGGGCCACCATTTTGAAAAAAAATTAGTAGTTTAGAAACCAGATTCAAAGGACTACTACTTTTGTTTTTGTCATATCTTAAAATTTTGAGCGTAACTATCTTCAAACTCTTGTCGAAGTTTAGAACTTGCTGATTTCAGAAAAAAGGTGTCCACTTATACCCCCCTTTTGGCACCACAACTTGGTGCACTTACCCTCATGGTAAATTTTTTTGAGGTGAATTCAAATAGGATTGAAGGAGAAGCTTCTAGAAGTGATATGGAATGAGGGGTAGATTCATTGAATCCTACCTAATTTGTCTAAACCCTAAATTGGATTATGGAGAATGAATGACAAAATATCTCAAATCTCTATTTATAGGGATGGCTGGTTAGAAGCAAGGGTTGTCATGTGTGAGAACCTAAGGAAGACAAGAAGTCAAGGGTATTGTTTCATCAAGTGACCTAAGTAAAGAGTCTACATTGGCATAGTTAGAAGGCTTAATAGTATGGATGCTTGAAGGGTGAACAAGCTATTAGAGCTTAAATGTGTGAAAGACAAGCAGAATGCAGGACTAGAACATATATTTGTAATCTACAAACGGAGTTGTAAGTTGTAATCAAATCAAGCCTTACTATTACTCTCTAATAATTGTATTAGTCTAGGGTAAATCATTTAGATTAAGGTTGGTCTAATGATCATTTGTAAATCCTTTGATCGGGTGACATTCCAAGTGAATGGTCTAAAGTCCTCTAACAAGGCTCACTCCTAACAGGGTGATTGAAATCCTTTAATAGGGTCACATTTAACAATATGTGTTGTAACCTTTAATAGGTTTGGCCTTTCATAGGGCATCACTTCAAAAGAGTGAAAAAGAGTAGCATGTTATTGGTGGTTTTTTCAAAATTGGGTTTCCACATAAATCATTGTCTCAAATGTGTTGTTGGATCTGTTATGTTTCATGTTTACATTTCTACAAATTGATTTGACAGTAACCTACAAGTTTTAAGTGATTGCATAATCTTATAGATGCATGCTTGATGATAAATGTTTTATGGGTTCACTAAGCTGTGAATTTTTTTATTTATACATCTGGACCTTAGATAACTAATTCACCCCCCCTCTCAGTTATTTTAAAGAATTACAATAGATCCTTTTTCTTCTTGATTAAGGCAGTGATAGTTTCCTCCAACCCAGAATAGTCATCCTTCACAAGTGGATTTTTATCAACTATTTTGCAAGGCACATGATTATCCCCCTTCTAGTTTTCTCCTCCCATGGGGTTCCTTTAGCTAAACCTCCACATCTTTCTCAGTCCCCATATTTTGAGTCTCCATGTTTATATTTATAATTAGGGAGGTGACCATCCCTTGATCCTCAATTTCATCCCCCACCTTAGACTCAAGGGTATTGGCTTCATTTTTAAAAGTCTCTAAAACACAAGATGGCAGGGATATCCTAACCACCAGAAAGGCTATCTTGAACTTTGTCTTCACTAGCATCAACTCATCACCCTATTCCCCATAATTTTGCATAGTCACTTTTTTTACGTCTAGAACAACTTTTCTTCTTAATATTCTCAGTAGAGTTAGAGCTATCCAATATCTCTTGGCCTTAAGGGGTAGAGGGACTCTTCTCTCTTAGTTCCTAGGGATTTTCTTCTTACTTGTAGCTCCAACACTATCCACGTCGAGGGCCTCAATCTTTTCCATCTTAATATTCTTAAAGTAGAAGAGGGACCTTTTTCATCTAGGGAATGACTAGAAGGGGGAAAACATTTGGAGAGTAGAAAAATATTTAGGAGGGGATGAGGCTAGGATTTGCACCTGAGGGCCAAGGCCCTTATGGAATTTAAAGAGGTGAAACATTAGGGCTTGATGGTAAATGGTACAACTCTTTCCTAGATCTCTTTTCTTATGCACATTTTAGCCACAATCTTCCATGGGGTGTAACAACACATAAGGAAAAGATATAATCTCCCTATTCCTAAAGTGATTGAGTATGGGAAAGTGATAATAGTATAGAACCTTAAACCTAGATCTTCAAGAGTTACCTCATAATAGCATAGTAGGTCATGTCCCAAGGATTTGGAAGTTTCTCATGCACAAACCTACCATAGAAGCATTCAGGTGCCTCATCCAATCAAAAAAATTCCTCAAACTTATTTTGTTTGCGACCCTCATTTGTTTCTCCAATTCTTTCCTTCCAGGGAAAGACCAATGAAATTCACAACAAATTACTCACTAAATTCAAATGAGAGTGGACATTAATAGTCACCCATCGGTCCTTCCAAGAATCGATGAATTGACTAGAGACCCTTGTATCATGACCCTCTATGCATTACATGAAAGGAATCAAACCTCCTTCACGCATATAAGTCTAGGAAGCTTCATTCTTTCTAACAAATTCCTCAATTTTTGGTGGCTTGATATGAAAATTGTTACTCTCTATGGCTAAATCGTCTCCAAGCTCAACCACCAAACCGTCCAAATTTTTTGACATTAATATTGCGGTAAAGATTCAATTATTGCCTTGATAGAAAATTAATTAACATCAAGTAAAGATGATTTTGATTGACCAATAAAAAGCACCTCAAGGTTCTTGCTACTATAGGGTTACATGAGTAAATACAAATTTATAGTGCATAAGATGCATATTTATGAAATCAAATGATATAGCCATGAATACAAGAACCATGCCATATCACCCATCTTTGACAAATCTATATGCAACCTTGTCTTATTGCAAAAAAAAAATTTGAAAAAATATTTATGAGAGTCAATAGATAGAAATTTAATATCTAGAGTTACCAATTTAATCGTTTAACATCAAGCATATTGGATTTTGCAATTTCAATTCTATTTATTGCATCTTTTCCAATATTCATCCTTATAACATGTTTTAGGAACCAATGTTTCCATAAACCTTTGTCTTTGTCAAATTTATGTTTTCAATTCTATGTTTGTCATCAATTCTAGTTTTTCCTTATGTTCTTATTCAATTATGGTGTTTCATCACTTTTATTTATTCATGGAATTTTCCATGATTAAAGAGATGTTCTTATATTTGCCACTCATATTTACTCAATATTATATTGAATTCTACCACCATTTCCTCTGACAATAAGGACACATGCATTCTATTTTCATATGTAATGACTATGCATACATTTTTCTATTTTTAATGGATTTTTCCATGACTTTTTCACATGAATTAAAAAATGAAAGGAAATTAATTTAGATTATTTTTAATGAAGCTTTCATGTATATTTTAATTGATTTGATTTTACAACGTATCCACTTTCTATTTGTAATACATCCTAACTTCTTCTAATAAGAATTTTTTGTTCTATTTTCTAGAGTCATTAGTTTCTAGGACAATGAACTTTTATGCTATGAATTTTCTTATATTACCATTAAATATTGTTGATGCTCCTAAAATCATGTCATTTTTACTTTATGCAAAAGTACATGTGTGAACGTAGATGTGCGCCCACACACAAATATATATATATATATATATATATATATAGAGAGAGAGAGAGAGAGAGAGAGAGAGAGAGAGAGAGAGAGAGAGAGAGAGAGAGAGAGAGAGAGAGAGAGAGAGAGAGAGAGAGAGAGAGAGAGAGAGATGTGTGTGTGTGTGTGTGTGTATACACACTATTCGTTTTCTTGGTGCTACTATCACTTAATTTAATATTTTTCTAATTTATATTATTATTATATTTTCTTGATATAATGCTTTCATATCTTACTGGTTCTTCTTGAAACTAACCTAGGAGCTTTTTTTCCATTTAAAAATCTTTTTCATTCTTCGAATTTTTCAACATTATATTTTAAATCTTCATTATACTCATTGTAAGACATTCTTGACATTATTCCCATACATGGATCTTCATCTCCTATTTTCTATCCTCCACATACAAGCATAATAAGGAATCACCTATAGATAATTTTAGTAGTATTATTATTAAACTGTATTATCACCTACCTTTAGCAATAAACATATTAAGATAAGCACAAGCATAAAAATCTACTTATCATCATTGAATCTAAGATATTTAAATGATTTTACAAACTGTAATGTAGTTAACTATTTTTTCCCATCCTAAAAATAGATTGTTATTTGAAATTACTTTTCTGAATTCAATCATTTATTACGTGCTAAGTTGTATTTCTATTCACCATGTTATCAATTTTTTGTTGCTATGTATTATTTTGTGAATGATCCTACAATAGTATCTCTCCTTTGTTTAACCCCAAATAGAGATTATAATAAAAAAATTAAACTATTATTTTTATAATTAAGAATTCAATGTGATTTAGTCCAATAATTATTTAAAATTTATAAAGATTTTCATCATATTAAAATTTTTATTTATTTATTTTCAATAAGTTATATAACATTTTTAATAACTTATCTTTATATAATCTTTTATTTAGGTTTTATAGTATTCCATGATACATGATTGATAAAATTATAATTTTTGAGTGTTTAGACAATAAGAATTGTATTATCTATAATTATATTTTTTTGTTAAATATTTAATTTATTATTAAATTTTACTTAAGATTAGTTTTAATTTAAAATATTATTATCTTGGGATGCATTACATCCAAGTTACTTTGTTTTAAAAAATAAATAAATATATCAATATTAAGTGTATATTTATATCTAGAATTTTTTTTCAAAATTTATCTATATTATTTATAAACAATTAAAGAATATATGTTTTGTTGATAATTACAAAAAAATTTATTTCAAATATATTGCAAATAAAGTTTTCTAGAAATCTTAATCTAAAGATTATGAAATACAAAATATCATGTTGAAATGAGTCCATTTGATGGTTCAAACCTTCCTTTACAGAAGAAATGTATTCTAAACAAAATAGACCAACAAAATGAGGATGTTACCATTAAGACCTTCCAATGAAGGAGCTATGTATGAGGAGCATTCATTTCTTCAACTTGGTGTTCTATTCCAATAGGAATAGTTAATGTGAAAAATTTGAAAGTAGAGAAAAATTTCTTATAAAAACCCCCCTTCATATAAATGTTATTAACTCGTGATGTATATTTAATCTTTGAATGAAGGTGTTGATTTGTATGTGTACAATGAGATTGTCTATATCCTAACCCATAAGTGGAACACACATTATGAGATTACCCTTGTGTAAATCTATAATATCCTATACAATAATTTTAAATTTAATACATATGTGATGCATTTCAAACTATATGAATACGCTATAGTTAGACTGTCTCTATAAAGCTTTCTTGTTAAGTTCTTCATACGTAAAGGAGGTATTTGCAAGTAAGTGATCCTTTGCAACCATAGAAACACCTTGGTTCTATTGTCTCACTACAATCAACAATATTGATTGTTTCATCCTCTTATTTGAGATTTTTTATTTAACATCTAAAACATCAAAATCAAATGAACATTTCAAATTGTTGACCCTCTTTATACTTATTTCCTTTCTATAGCATAATCTAATTTTGAACAAAGTTGAATATTTAAAAAGCTAAGAAAAATGTATTAATTTGATTAATATTTTAACTTGTTTATTTACATCTTCTATATTAGAAGATAAAATAGTAATGAGTCTATTGTATATAATTTATTTTGAGTACATTAAGCTTCCTTTCACAATAAGGTAGTTAATTCACCTACTCTTCAACTATAACCTATTATCATAAATAAACAAATTTCTAGCTGTCTGATTGGTTTTATCAACTATCGAGTTTAACTCCTTTTTTATTTATTAATATTATCTAATTTATTATTTATCTGAACTTAAATAGAATAAATATAATTCTATAGTAATAAACATGCTCTTGATTTTTAGAAGAAAAAAAATATTGTTGCATGCCTTCTCAAGATAAGAATATTTCGTAATTATTTAAATGTAGAGACAATAATTGATGTATTCACTCAACCAAATTTTATAGACACTTAAACATCTTTATGTTATATTTTTTAATATTTTTACCTAAAACAAATTTATTTATAATTAAAATTTTAATAAAATAACACTAAATTTAAATCAATACATGTTTTTTTTACTGGTAAGGAAAAAGATCACATCTGATGTTAAGCACATTCAAATTCGAAAGGGTCATTTGGGACCAAGTACACCAGAAATAAATAACCACTACAAATATACCTTGAAAAGAATCAAACATCTTGTCAAAGCTGGTCTATTAAATTTAAAAAGCCAAACTGAAAGGTCCATTGCACCAAGTTTTTAAAGCTGAATTACCGAGTAAAACGTTGGCAAGCCACAGAATTCCAATCAATAACAATCACTTGAAAAGACAGTCCTCCTAATCGATCGTCAATGGCCAGAAGCTAAGATCGACTTTTTCAGCAGGAGCCATTTTATAATTATAGAGTTTTCATTGACAATTACACTCACAGCGACAGTAACGGTATACAGTAAATTTAATCCACATTTTTATTAACCGCTTATGGCGGCTGCTCATTTGGTGTACACGACTCTATTCACATTGTTCAATCCACGCAATTAATTACTTTCTGGGTTGGTAAGCTGATCGCATCTTGCGTGTGCGCTTCTCCTTCCACTCATTATTCTTCAACGCATCTAATCTGCCCTACTAATAAACTCTCTCGCAGACCATTTTGGTAGGGAGAAGTACCAAATGGATCACAAGTACAAGACCTTAGCGGGACTAACAATGGCGGCAATACTGATGACATCCATCGTTCAGGAATCAAAAGCCGTGGGAGTGGTGTGCCCGATGAACATAACAGCCGAACTGGACGCCCACTCCTGGTTATTTCAGCAGTGCTTTTCCCCCGACAAATCATACTGCTGCCAAGGCATAATCGACCTGGTCAAAATCCTGCACTTCTCGTGGCTGCACACCACGCACTCTTTCCTCCTGCCAGACAACGCCACCGCCGACTCCTGCGTCGCCGAACTGGACAAGCAGCTCGTTCATCGCGGGATCGACTCCAAACTCATCGCGGCCTGCAGACTCGGCCTCCACAACTTCCTCAGCGACTCCTCCACCTGCGACAACATCACCGATCTCGCGAGCTTCGAGAAAACCGTCAACGTGACGGCGCTGCAACAGAGCTGCAACGCGTCGAGGGCGGGGGCGTTCCAGTGCAACAGCTGCGTGATGGCCATGGGACGGGCGCTCAACTACTTGAACCAAATCTCCCCACTCAAGGGGAAATCCAATTGCCCGGCGTTTGTGATCATCTACGTCGGCGGCGGGATAAATTGCTACGACGCGCTAGGCCCCGACGCGACGTACTGCGTCCTGAGCGTCACGAATATGTCTCTCGTGGCCAGCGCTACCGGTCCTCCTCGCCGCCGACGCAGCAGAACTCCGAACGCGGTCACCAGGACGCTCATCATGACGCTCGTTCCTTCTCTCGCCGTTCTCTTCCTCGTCCTGGCCGCCGTTTTTGGGTACCTGAGAAGGATCCGCGGCGTGAAGGAAATGCAGAAGACGAAGCTGATCCGGAGATACGAGATCCTCAGTGAGAGCACGGGCCTCATTTTCTTCAACATGGAGGAGATCAAAGAAGCCACGGGGAACTTCGTGGACTCGAATCTGATCGGGGAAGGGAGCTTCGGGATGGTCTACAGAGGCAGCCTGCCCGATGGGTCCCGAATAGCGGTGAAGAGATTCAAGGACTTTAGGCAGAGAGCGGAGGAGGAGTTCAGCCACGAGGTCCAGGTCATCAGCACTACCAAACACCGGAACTTGTTGCCTCTGAAGGGATACAGCGTGGGGGTGATCGAGCAAGAGCCAGAGCAGGTTCTGGTGTACGACTTGATGGAGAACGGCAGCCTGGCCGATTATTTCTTCAGCTCGACCCGGCCGTGCTTAACGTGGCCGCAACGTTTCAAGATCATTGTTGGTATAGCGAGGGGTTTGGTGTACCTGCACGAAGACGCCAAGCCAGCCATCATTCACAGGGACGTCAAAGCGGCGAACGTCTTGCTCGACGAGGACCTCAGCCCGCTCGTGGCCGATTTCGGGATGGCCAAGTTCAAGACGAAGGACAAGACGCATTACACCACACGAACGGTCGGGACGCTGGGCTACGTGGCTCCCGAGTACGCGCTCTACGGGCACCTCAACGATAAGAGCGACGTTTTCAGCTTTGGTATCATTGTGCTGGAGCTCCTGACGGGCCGGCGGGCTTTCGACTCGCGCACTAATCGACTCGAGCACGTGCTCGTTTCTGACTGGGTGGTCGACATGAGTCAGAATGGGAGGTCGGCGGAGATAATCGATGAGAGGATTCGGCATTCGGGTTGCAAGAAGAGTATGGAGAGGGTGTTGCTGCTGGCGTTGCAGTGCGCTCATCCGAGAGTCGGGTGCCGACCTTCCATATCTGAGGCGCTTCTTATTCTCGAGTCAATCGGCAATCCATCGCAAAACATGATCTGTGCATTGCAGAGCATGGAGTTGGACCTGGAGTCGTCGTGCAACAGCAGAGGGGACTTCACGTGGCTTATGTCTTCTGATACGGCCGATGCCTTCTTTACCTCCAATTCTACCTCTTCGTCCAATTCACGGGAATTTCCCGGCTGACCTGTTTTGCGCAACGAACACATAATCGTAGCGCAGGCAACGGAGCTCGTGGGTTTTCCTCGGCCCCACGGGTGGGAAAATTAGTAGCATGTTCAAATTGGAGGGTGTAGTTTGGTCACCACTGTGTTGATCGGGGAACTCCACCGTGAAGATTTTGAGAGATGGCGAGGGTTCAGTCGTTCATCAATCGATTCTAATGACTGATGCTTACCTACTAAATCATGTTGACATATGTATCCATAGTTTCTCACATACGCTACTTCGGTACAGCAAATATCGCTTTGTATTTATTTATTTTTTCTTTCTTTTATTGTCCTTCCCGTGGAAAACGAGCGAATTCCGTGCCCACAACTTCATTGTTTTTCATAAAAACATTCTGGACGATATGTGATGAAAATAAGGAACGTATTTCGTTGTAAAAGTCGTGTTTCACGGAGAATGGTATTACCTACTTTGAATGGATAAATTATGTAGATTTCTGATAAGTATGGTTATTTACAAAGTTGACTGAGTTGTGATTATTTTTTTAATGCCGAGTTTTGTTTGTTGGTTTTTCTATATTATTAGTTCCTGTCAAAAATAGGATACTATTTATTTCATTCAATTCAACTAACTAATAATTCATGAGATTTAAAAGGTTAATTTTATTTTTCAAATGTTTATATCTTTTTCTAATTTTTCATTATTTTATAAATCACATTTTCCATTCACTCTATTCGACCATTCTCTTTTTGACAATGAGAAAATTCAATTTTCTTCAACAAAAATAAAAATTTTCTCTAACAATTCTATCATGTATTAATGAATGGATTAATTACAACTTTATCTTTTCCACACTTGTGACAAGTTCATTAGATTTTCAAAAAAAAAAAAAAATTTATCTTCCACCTCACACCACTTTGAACAAAAATGAATGTAATCAATATTAATTATCACCTTTTTTTTCCTTGCCAACTTCAAATATAGAACTAGATATTTTATATTTTTTTATTTTAAATATATTTATTAGTTTTACATTGATGTTTACTTTTGTCAATCGTAAAATACTATTTCTTTTAAGTTTACACTATGTTTTACTAGCTACTATTTTACAATCTTGCTTTAATTATTTTTTATACCATTTTACAAATTGTCAAACTAATACTACCCCTTAAACTTACTAGATATCTTGGTAGTTTGAATTAAGTAATCAACAATTTATTTTTTAAAATTAAATAATTAACTTATAGTTGAATTTGTAGAAATGAGTAGTTCATTCATATAATATAATTTCTATTGTTATTAAAAATTTTCTTAAAATAATATAATTATTAATATTTTAAATTACTTTCCTTATAAAAACATATCATTCTCTCTTTCTATCATTCCTTTCTATCTATAAATCTCTATTTTCTTTCTTTTCTAATTATTGGTAGGAACTTTGACGCATTATGTCTCTTGTTGTGTTTGGTAGTTGAATAATATAAAATGTAAATATAAACTATGAGATAAGTTTGTCTTATTAATATAAGAAGAGGAATATCACAAGTATTCATTATAAAATGGTCACTAATTAGGACAAACATGTCTGAATAAGTTTGTTGTCTTATATATATTATGAAATAAATGTTCATTAAGATTTTTTATTTTGTTCTGAATATATATTTTAAAATTATTTGCTTGTTAATTTTTATCATGTTTAACTATTTTTTTCCAATCTATTTAATATTGAACCATATATTGTACTAGTATCTCTAGTCATGTTACAAAGTTTGTCAAGCACCATATAAATTATAAGAAAAGTGCTAATTTTTAAAATTAGTTCTAATGACTTGTCTAAATTGTAAAAAGTAATAAATTTGTCAATGTTATTTATAAGAAATTAGTAATAATTAAAAGTGAAAAATATATACAATAGAAGTAAATGCAAAGATTATTAACAAAAGGTGATGTATTTTCCTTTTGTTAAAACATATAATAATGAGTTTTTAATAGAGTTCTAATAGTTGATTGAATTTGTATTCCTAAGAGAGTTAGATAACAAGTAACAAATTTACAATTATATATATATATATATATATATATATATATATATATATATATATATATATATATATATATATATATATATATATATATATATATATATATATATATATATATATATATATATATATATATATATATATATATATATATATATATATATATATATATATATATATATATATATATATATATATAGTGAATAAAAATAAATAAATTCTTAGCACTTGCTTCAATCAACTTATTAGTTACCACATAAGAAAATTCTAGTGCCTACAACATTTCTAACTACATACTAGTTTTATGTACAAAAAGTCAAATGTTTATTATGAATGTGTTTTCACTTTCATGCTTTCACACTATTTCAACATGATAGGTGGTCCTTAGCTTACATATTCATCTAGAAGGTCTTAAAGAGACTTCAGTACACTTCTATATACTTTGTTGTCAAAAACTTCTTACATCTGCATTTATTTTTTGATCCATACTTCTCTCATTAGATCATGAATATGCCACATAAGTTGGTAACCTCCATATGAAATAAAATAGAAAGAATGTAATAAGATAACCAAATCTAAATGCATATTATATCTTTCTTTTTCTCATTCTAGGCTTAAGATACCTTACCAACACTTTGCTAATATAAAATTCCATCCCATTGACAACCATATCACACATGTTTAGAATGGTGGTGCTACTAGCCAAGCTCTCCCTTTTTTATACTATACTACGGAGGTGACACACAAAATTGTGTACCATGTAGAAGGGTTTTTGATATTTTGGACCACCAAATTATTCTTATCAAATGATGCTTTGGAGCTAATTTTTGGATATACTCATTTTTAGTTTTTTTTTACTATTTGAAAGAGTTTCTTTTATTACATAGCATTAGTTTCACCTTGATGTTTGTCACCAAAATAAGATTCTCATAGAAGTCATAAGAAAATTTCCCAAGTATCCAATTTAGTCTTCCCAACCCTACAGTATTAGAATGTACTCATGTAATCATGTGATTTAGTTCATCTTTATTAGTTCAACTATCATTCTTCAATTTACTTGTGATCTATATTTATGTTAGATTGAGTGAATATGTTTATGCATGGACTATGCATAGAACACTTCTATGTCATCTAAAAAGGTGCAATCTATATCTACTTCAATGGCTTGCCTTGGTTGATATCTACCCATCTCATTAACACCAACTTATCAATCCTTTTTTCTCTATATCCATCTTAAATAACTTATGATATAGCTCAATAAATTGGTCCTTTTACACAAATATTATTTATTCATATCTTACTTTCTCAATAACCTAACTCACATAGATCATTTCTAGGTAAAAGTACAAAGTTGTGTCACCTTTTAAGCTAACTTCACAAAATGACTGAATTTGAGTATTTCTATCTAAAAATCAATTTTGTTCAAACATATGATCTAGATTATTTCATTCCAGCTAAGTTATACATGGTCTCACACTTTGCAATTGAAAATGTTTATTAAATACATGGTTTATACTAGTTTGTATCAAATTACTAAAGAAACATAATCATTTTTCAATAACTCTACTATTTTTTATGATATTTTTTTAATAACTTATAAACACCATTTTATAGAGCTCAAAGTCAATAATATTCTCATATAGAATTGATACTATTTTAATTAGATATAGCATATTATAATTAAAAAAATCTACAAGCATGTATTTTAACATTCGAAAAGATATCAATTTTGAAAAAGAAAAAAATATTAAATCATATAAAAAAAATTGAAGCTGATATGTTGTTCTAGAGGAGAGAGTCCTTTTCTAGAATGTATAATTTTTATTTTGGTCAAAATATATTTGTTTTGAAAAATATGGTGGGAAATGAAAACTGTCGATTTTAGGCGAGTTGAAATTGGAATCATTATAAAAGAGAAAATATAGATCTAAAGCCTATTTTTATTTTTGAATGTTCTAGATATGTAACGCCCCACCATGTGACCCAAAAGAAGTTAACCTAAAGTTTCACTAAGTTTTTCAAACATTTTTTTATAAAGATAATAACTTAACAACAATAGAATAATATAGCGAAAATAATTAACATTCACATAAACGCATACCATAAAACATATTATAGTTCTTAAGGGTCCCATGGCGTTGAATCATATTTAAGTTTAATTAATAATAAATCTAATATATATTAAATCCACATCAAATAATAATATACCAATATGAATCCATTTAAATAATATGCAATTATATAATTTTTATTTTTGGATGTTCTAGATATGTAACGCCCCGCCATGTGACCCAAAAGAAGTTAACCTAAAGTTTCACTAAGTTTGTCAAACATTTTTTTTAAAGATAATAACTTAACAAAAATAGCATAATATAGCAGAATCAATTAACATTCACATAAACACATACCATAAAATAGATTACAATTCTTAAGGGTCCCATGACATTGAATCACATTTAAGTCACCAACTTATTTACACCAACTTAACAATCCTTTTTTTCTCTATATCCATCTTAAATAACTTATGATATAGCTCAATAAATTGGTCCTTTTGCACAAATATTATTTAATCATATCTTACTTTCTCAATAACCTAACTCACATAGATCATTTCTATACCTTAACACATAAATAATCCATGTTGGGCATGACTATAGTTATAGCTTGATTAGGAATTATTAGTGAGATAATGGAGGCACAATAGGCATATTATTTAAAGGAAGCTAGACAAAGGCATGATAAGCAAGATAGGTAGTGTATGTATATAATAGCCAAACACCTAATATTTCATAAATTTTAGTTGCTTATCCTTGTTATGTCTCTTTATATATGAATTCTAACTATTCTTATTATTTCATGCATTACACATATCTTCTCTCAAGTTTGATTATAAATATAGTTGATAATATATTTTATCAAATTTCTCTGATTCAAGTAGTCTCTCATTGATTGACTCTTATTCACTCAATCTTATATTAATTTCCAATCACAATCTAGGTGTCATATAACGTATATAGGTAGAGTTGTGTCATACTTACAAATTACAGTTAAAATCTAGTAAATAATTCTTTTACTAATTTTCATAAGATTATTTTGCTATACCCTAGATTGGCCATTGTCACTTTCTTATCAAACTTATGTTCTTTAGAAAAAAAAGATCTAGAATTTACATTAGAAAGGGAATAATTAACTTTGGATGATTTTCCAAATGGAATCTCCTGGAGAGTTTTAAATACCGAAAGGCTTTTCCTATGTAGAGGGATATAGGGCTTGGGATGAATGGAATGCAAAAGAGAGTTGGAGTGATTGACAAGAATTTTTTGGTTTTTGATGTTTCCTTCTTCTAGAATGCTATTATATTCTGATATAAAGATTGGGTATTGATCATCGTTAAGAGCTCTACTATTACATGGTTTTTGCTTTGGGTTTAATTATTGATTGTCTATTGTGGAACCCTCCTTTTTAGAATATTTTGTAAAAGAGAAATGATGTCTTCTAAGTATCAACAACTTCTTCGTCTGAGATATTTGATCTAAGGCATGGGAAATCATATTCATAGCCAAGGGAAGATCATTAGTAATGAGATCAGAGGCCACAAATAGATTTGAGATAGAAATTTTAGGTTCCTTTGTCTTGTTTGCAATTTGATTGAGCATATTGGCATATTTGGTTTTGAAGAAGAAGTGGAGATTCTTACCTAAAGTATCTTGGTTACTTTCTCCTTGGCAATCCATTTTTTTAAATATATTAATAGTGATTAAGATTTGATTTATATAAAAACTTACATATTATATTTTTAATGAAATTTATGGATAATTTTTTAGATTATCAAATAAATGACATATACTACTGAATAATAATATTACATGTATTTTTATTAATAAATATAATTTTAAACTTTATTAAGGCTAGATTAAAAGAGAATAACAATGTTCGATTCTTATTGCTTATTCAAAAGGTAATTTTATTTACTTACACATGTTTTTTTTTTTACTTTAAAATTTACTTAATTATATTTTATTTGAGACTTAATTTATTTTAAGAAGTTCCTTATTTTATTTCTTAATGTAACTTTTAAGTTTGTTTTTCAATTTTTATTTATTTATTAGCTAAGTAAATCTAATTTATTTATCTATATTCTATTTGTTTCATTAAATTATGCAAAGGATTGTGTTACATTATTTTATTTTATACGAATCAAGACTTATTTTATGTTGTAATGTTGCTTATTTTATTACTTGATGTAAAGTTTTTTTATGTCCAAAAAATGCATCATTTATCAATGCTTCTATTTCATTTTTGCTTTAAATAATATCTTGAATACATCTATCTAAATAATATAGATTAACTTATCCACTTAAGAATTTTTGTTTTGTTTCTAGAGGGTATCCCCACGACCCAAGCCCAATGGGTTCCCTTTATGGGGCAAACTTGGGGTGAGACTAGTCCCTTCAGCCATGAGATAACTAGCACATCCCCCAAGTGTTCGTGGTGGGGTACTGATGGGCAGGGAGTCAAACCTAAGACCATGGGGATCTACCCATATCCTCAAAACCAACTCGTCTAACCCACAGGGGTTATTCACTTAAGAATTATTGTTATTTATTTGAGAGTAGTAATTATATAAAGTGAGAAAGGGCCTAAACCCATTAACAAAAAGTAACATCAAGAGTAGCAAACAAAAAGTTGGGGGTTTACAAGAAGCGAGACCCTACAAAATGGACAAAAATTAGAACCAAAATAAAAAATAAACTAAGACTAGTCCCAAATAGAACAAAACCAAGAAACTACACTAGCTAAGACAAACCAATTCAAAAATATAACACCCAATACAAACCAGAACCAAGAAACACACACCAACACCAAACCCCAGAACCATAACTATGCCACAACAGAGTCTACTACTTTCTCAACTCCTTGAGCTTCTCTAGAAAGGAGGGAATCTTAGCAGGTTTTGAAGAAGCTGCATCCTCAGGGATAACCTCCTTCTTAGAAACCAACTAAAGACTTTCCTCTTTATCACAAGATTCCTCCCTCCTTTTTCTTTTTTATTTCCTTTCATCCAACTCATCCTAATTCATGCTAATGGCATTTTCCACTCTATCCTAGGAAGCTCTCTTCTAAGAAGCCAAATCCTTGATTTTATCCCCCAACTAAACCTAGGACTCATTCATAGATGCTAAAGAAATAAGGATCTCATTTTTCTTTTCCTCTAAAGGCAGTACAATGTGAATCTCCAAAATATGCTCCTCTAACATCTCCCAGTTGCACAACTTCTCTCCAAAATCTCTTCCCACTTCCCACAACAACTCATCCCTCTTTCCTTTGGTCTAGTCTTCAACCATGCATTCCACTTCAACAAGGACCTCGAGTTTATTTATCTTTCTTTTGAGGCTATCTGAAGTTGAAAGAGAAACCACTTGGCAACAACTTTGAGTTTGTTACATGGCATATGCACAATTCATCGAACTTGAGGGCTAAGACCTCATGATCAATTCCTCCATTAACACCTTTAGAAAGGAGGGTAGGGGAAGTAGACCGAGGGATTTTGAGATCCATAGGATAACTTAGCTAGGTTTTGGGGGAGGGTAAGGAAAATGAGATAGAAGGAATATTAGCCACAAGATAAGGGGTGAAATTCTTTGGGGTCCACACAAACTTAGTAGACACACAAGAGCCAAAGACCAAATCAAATTTCCACAACTTATTCTTATTTCTCTTGTTGAGAAACATTCCTATGCTTATCTTTACATTTTGGTACTTGAAAGAAAAGAAATATTTTGGAGGGCTTAGGGATCCAGTAATTGCATGGTCATGCAAGAAAAAAGGGTAAAGACCAAACTGTTGAGATCAATAGACAAGGTGGGGCTAGGACCAACTCAAAGGGTCAAACTAGGGTAAAACCCATAAACCTTAAAAAGAAAGCTTTGGTCAAGTGGGGCTCCACCTTTAATAGGATGCTCATAAATCCTAAAAAGAGAGCATTATTTTTATTTATTTTTAGAAGGCCATGATTCAATTCCAGGATATCTACAATTATTGGGAGTGTTTTGAGCAAGATTTGACCTCACCATTGTGTCCAGGTGGCCATTCTGGCAAACTTTAACTATGAATTGTCCTATGATGAGGAAAAGTCAAATCTAAGGCAAATTAGACTTGGAAGCCCTATTTTCCAATTTGGAGGATTACAAGTACCATTCTTCGTGGTGAGCTTTCTCACTGTGGTACGCAAACCCACATTTGCAAATTGGTGTATTTTCCAAACTAAAGATTCTTTGATTGAGTGATTTGGGGGGGTGTCTTAAGTATTTTTTCTTCTATTTATTTCGTGTTTTTTTTATTGTGCATCATGGGTTCTCCTAGATTTCTAGTTTTGACTCCACATAACTATGCTACATGAAAAATTAGAGTATGGACTAAAATTATTAAAAAAAGGTTTAATTGATTATATTATTGGAACCATGATTGCACCATCTAATCTTGATAAACTAAATGAATAGAATCATAACAATAAGGTTGTTATGGTACTTTGAGGAAGTATGGACATGATGATCTTATGTTCCATATTGACAATTCTAAGACTATAAAGGAAGAACAGGATAAGTTTTCTAGCTTGTATGAAAAAGTAAACAAAGCTAGGGGTTTTGAACTTGATGAAAATCTCATGTCATTAGATCCTAAGGAGTTTTCAACACAATTCGTGACTATATCACCAAGGCACATGAGCTAAGGTCGATGGTTAAGGATTGTGGAATTACAATAAAGGATGAAGAATTGATCCATAATTTGATGAGATAACTTCCTCGAGAGTATGCATCATTTGTTTCCACCTTCAACACTCATAAGTTGACCTTAGATTATTCCTACATCATTCCTTCATTTGATGCCTTCACATAGATGTTGATGGTAGAACAATAAAACTTGATGAGCATGAGGATTTTCAAGTTTTCAAAGTCTAAAGCATTGGTGGCTAGCAAAGGGAATCAAGGAAAAGAGCCTAACAAGAAGAAAAGATCATGAAAACAAAATTCCCAACAAGAGAAAGAAGACTCAACCTCTTTACCATAGGATAATTCCAACAATAAGGGGAAATTATCTAAGAAAAAATTGCTTACTTGTGCATTTTGCAAGAAGAATGGACATGAAGAACATCATTGTTACAAGAAGGAGATAGATGAACTCAAGAATCTTCTTAAGAAGAATCAAATCGGTCTACCTTCCAAAATGACTACTTCATCCCCTTCTTCGCATTCATATTTTGATAAAGGAAAGGATCACATGGGAAAATCTCAAGCCTTAGTTGCTACTTCAAGTCAAGATTTAGGGAGATGGCTTCTATATTTAGGGGCTTCTCATCATATGGCATCTTCACAGTCTTATGTTTTCATCATTTGATCCTTGTCACACTCCACCTATTTTGATGGGCAATCATGCATACATGGATGTTATTGGGAAAGGAACTATTGATAAGGGGGAGGGATACTTCAAAGACATGTTGTGCGTACCCCACCTAAGTCATAATCTTCTTTCCATCTATCAGCTCACTCATGGAGATACAATGTGGAATTCACACTTGATTTTGATTTTATCAGAGACTTGGAGACTATAGAGATTCTTTCTATGAGAGTGGTTGATCATGCATTTCTTCTCCTCCTATTGATATTGCATCTATTGTTGCTCCTAATGATGCTTTTATTCATCTTCTCTTTGGTGAAGATGATCCTTCTTCAATTATTGTGAGGGAGCATACTAACCCTCATCTTCATTCTCTACTTTATCAGTCTTTTGAGGTTGACATAATGTTAGATCCTTTAATAAAATAGTTGGAGGAGGCAACTTTCTCTTTAGAGGAGACATTTGAGTCATTGACACATGTTCTTCATTCATCCTTAATTGATCCTGATTTGCCTTTTTCAGTAGAGTGGCATAGTACACATGATTTGGAGGAGGCACTTTTTAGTATTGACATGGGGACACTTGAGTAGGTGTAATGCCCCGCCAAAGGATCCAAAGAATTTCACTAAGTTTACCAAACAATTTTTTTTTTTTAAAACATGAAAGATAAACCATTCACAACACTTGCGGAAGCAATAGATACAATTCGAATAAAAGTATACATAACATATCAGATTACATTCTTTAAAGATCCCTTAACATTGAATCACATCTAATCTTAACCATTCATCTAACATCACATCCTTATGAAATATCAATAATACGTCCAACATTCAAGTGTCTTTTATGTAATTACATTTCAGATTGCTCAACCATCCACTGTACATGTCACAAGGTATGAAAAGCCTAAAAGAATGAACATCCATGTAAATAAAGTACATCATCATCCAATATTAATCAATGATGCAATTAAAAGTAAATGAAACCTCATATCATACATGATACATCATCATCATAAAGATATAAACATCCATCATAAGAGATAACCATAAATCACAGACATAACTAACTAAGTGCACAGTTCCTCCCAACCGTAAATAGCATCATTAGACCATCGTGGATCCTAGCTATCCCTCCGTGTGTAACATTCCAAAGCACCGAAGAGATCATCGGTATTAACATAGTAGGAATGTCACTCCTAAAACATCCTACTAAAATGCAAAGTAAAGCATAGGATACCATCATCTAACATATGCAAATCATCAATATAGGAAACATACCAGAAAATACATCCATCATAAGGTATATCATCTATCATAATGCTCCAAGAACATAATGAAGATAAATACCAACCAAGAATGCTCCAGCCACGGTGTCTCCGACGGATCTCAAATGATAAGAGTGGAAAATACACTACCACCCGACCGCATGGAACCTAAGTGGTCCACTCCCATCGTGTTGAGGAGATAATCTCAAGTCCCAAATAGGCTATCAATCCACAAAGCATAAATCTCTATAAGTCCAGGAATCCTAAAAGTATACTAACTCAAAGGTTTCTATCACACACAAAATCGACATCTAATTTCCAGAGGCACACAATAACATGTAGGAAACCTACTATGCAAGTGGGAAAGTGTCATCGCATTTATCACATACAAATTACCTTGGCAGTTAGCTAAACTCCACGGGTCCATACTGATCTCATGCGGCCACTAGTATCCTCTCATACTGACGAGGCATACTACGGAATGCACGGTTGCAACCATGCGTTCTCACTACTCCTGTCCTAGCCTGTACAAGCACTCAAGGTATGGGCGAAAACCAAAAAAATTATCTTTTTAGGTTCATTTAATCCCCATTTAGTGTGTAAATGTTATTACTTATTAACCAAACTTACAATGAGTTACCCTGGCAGCCACTTAGGGCCCCGACCCCCATTGCAAGCCACTTTTCGACACTACAAGTAGATTACCTACCCTAAGCTCATGGAATCATAAATCACCACAGTCTTGTACAAGCGACTGTAAAGAAAATCCAAAAGATAATCCATAAAAAAGAATCATCAAATATCCATGATAAAAGCATCAAATATCCATAATAAGAATCATCAAATCTCCAAGAGAATCATCAAATATCCATGAGCATTTGAAAAGCATCCATAGAAAATCATGACCACAACAGTTCTCTATTGGCAACTGAAGGCATCACTGATAATCATAAGTATCCATTGGTTCTCAGCAAGCAACAAAGAATATCTCAAAATCATACTGATCGAAGACTCCAAAATGGTTGATTCAAACATGTCATAACATAACATCATCAAGAAATAAATCAACATTTCAGTCCCATCACGACGACTAGAAAATAATCCAAAGATAACTGATCGATGACTCAAAAATGATTAGCTCAAGTGTCTCATACACATACATCTCAGCTTCACACATGAAGACCGATGAACAAATACAAACATTTCATAGAGCATACGATCACATTACCATGGTTGGGCTTAAAAGATCGAGACCAAATAAGATCAACATGCCATCACATCTCATAACTCCCGAGCCTTTGGTAACAACCTAGGACTAGTCAACACTAGTTAACCAAAAACCCAAAACAAGAAGCATATAGAATACACGATGCAGACACATGTTTTGGTTTTGCTATCTTACATAGTTGAATCAAGTGTAAAGGTTTTCAGGTTTTCTGTTTGCAAGTATATTTTCAAGTGTCTTAAGTTTCATCATTTGACCTACAAGTCAACCCATTTGTTCCCCGATAGCATTATCCTTCTATTATTTAAAATAATATTCTAAGAATAGCTTAAGGGTAAATGTTAAATCATTTGACACTTAGTAAAATTATTCACTCAATGTTACAAATTAAATGACTCTTCTTAATGTTACTTCAAATTTTAACATAAATCAAGGATCATTAATCATCTAAATTATAAGAGAGCCAATTACTAATCTTCGAATAAGAAGATTATAACTTTATTAAAATGATCAATTAAATCCACCAATTAACTTAGGTACACAATTCCATGACCTAATATTTAATTATATGTTACCAAGTTTTCACCATTAAAATATCTAAAATCATAATTCAAGTCATGAGACTTATCAACTTCAATATAGATACTCTACAATCTTGTTAAAAGAATTAAATAAATCTCTATTACATAACTTAATTATTAATTAAATCTAATTAACTCTCATTAATTGATTTAGTTAATAATTGCATAACCATAGCAACGTTCCAATTAATATCAGTTGACTAATAACTAACAATGGTTCAAAGTTGACTATGATCCAATTCCTTTAATACTCATATTAATAGTTCAATAATGACTTGTTATTGTTTAATAACAAGTTACATTTGAAAATCTATAATGATCACATTCGTCATTCTTATATGAATACTGATGTTTTCTTAATTAATCTGTATTATCAATAATCATTTAGATCATTATTCTATTATTTATTAATAATTTTCTAGACCCAACAAACATTAATAAATATTAAACTCATCCAAAGCTATTATCACTCGATCTATAGAAACTTCCATAACTATTTTCGATGTATTCCAATTGATATAAAGTTAACTATCTCTAAATCTCATTACCTAATACCTATTTTAACCTTACGTCATATATCTCCTGAGATTTTGTCTAAACCAATTATTGATCTATAACTTATTGCTATACTTCAATTATTAACTATTCTCAATTTGAATTTAACTAAATTAATTAATAGTTATACTAACTATACTTATCATTCATTAATAATTGCTAACCTTAACAATTATTAATAAATAATAAACTCATTGATAATTTCAATATTCAATTATAATGATTGATATTCGAACCAATCAATGAATAACAACTAAATCATTAATATCTCTTCTCTTCTAATTTTTTTTCCCTCACTTAAAAAAAAAATTCATTTACTTAAATTGACTAATAATTAATTACACTTCTTCTACTATTAACTAATCTTAATTAAATTTGATTTAATTAGATCAGATAATAAATCATATAAAACTAATGCATATTAATAACATTCTAATAAGGAAAGATTATGTTAATATCTTTAATTCATTTTATGCTTTGATATATATTATTTTTGTGAAGTTAAAACATAAAGAACTCTTAGTTATAAGAAATGGAGAAATATCTGTCTTTTAATAAAATAGTTTCAGTATGACAGTCATATCTCCCTAATGAACCGTTGGATCGGCCTAAAATTTAAATATGTTGGAGAGGGCCAAGTTGCGCCACTTCTGACCGGAGCGATCGAATAAATTCGATCACGATAAAAAGTTATGAATGACTAAGTTCGGGTCTATCCAAGGGGCAGCGACAGGACAATTTGTGATGAATTTAGAATTTCTCCTAAAAGATAATTGCTTTCTAAATTTACCCATTCATCCATCTAATAGGTTTGTCCGTACACATCTGAAAATATAATTTGATAGAAA
The DNA here is from genome assembly GCA_028749045.1 of Cupressus sempervirens. Lineage (NCBI taxonomy): Eukaryota > Viridiplantae > Streptophyta > Pinopsida > Cupressales > Cupressaceae > Cupressus > Cupressus sempervirens. Next base: position 478,809,299 of record CM053785.1, read on the forward strand.
GATTACATCTATCCATTCAAATTTTCAGCTTAGAATTTCTATTTTAATTACAAATCTTGTCTATCTAATTTCACAATATAAATTCGAACCCAAATCCGATTCAGATCTAATTTCTTTCTCTTTTGAAACTAAGGTTTTTCTATTGTTTTCTTCTCAACCAAATAAAATATCTAGATTCCAATTTCAAATTGTAGATTCAATCACTGAGAGTATTCAGACACAGATAACAAATACGATGAAGACAGGAATGCATGATGCGGAAATAGCATAAGTAAAATCACAAGAATCTACATGAATTCTGATGCTAATTCGCTCTTCCTCAGAAAATCCGCAGAGCAAGCTCCCTTCTTCAGAGTTCTTGAGTCCTCCCCTGCTCCAATTGCTCTCCACGCTATATCTAAGCTTTTTATGAATGCCTGAATATAAAGAGCTCTCAAAAAATCTTTGGAATGCTTCTTGAAACAGTTGGAAGGTGTCACCAACTAAGCATGGATCTTTTCCAACCTTTTTGACGAGTCATAGAGTTGTAGACACCTTGTGCTTAATTGATGCACTAACCTCCGTGTTGTTGACACATGTTAATTCCCATGCAAGCTTATAACTCCAATTTACTTTACTCTTTCCAATTTTATTTATTTATTTATTAAGTCTCATGCATTAACTTTAATATCTTCACTTTTCAATCTTAATATATATTTTAATCATATGAGATTTAGAATCTTTTAATAATTTAAAATATATTTTCCACTTTTAAACTTTATTTTCCAAAATTTTATTGTTAAAATATTTATTAGCGTTAATAATAATATTATTTAGTCATTTATTTAAAAATGAGCTCCAAATATATTATAAATATTGTCACATTCCAAATTTAATATTATAACTTTTATTTTCAAATTTAATTATTTTATTTAATTAATTTTTTAATTAATTAAATAAAATAAATATTAAAATATCATATTAGTTTTCTATTTAACTAAACCATTAATTAAATCTTTTAATTAGGCTTAATTAATAGAAAATACATCAAAGACTCACAAAGGTAAAAATATGAAAACTCATCATAGCCAAAATACATACAAAATCAAACCAAGGGTTAATATCACGAATTACATCATCTGACGCATTCAGAGGGTACTCAACTCAGATACTTGTCCTAATTTTTTAATTAGAACAAATGGCTTAAAGGGTTGGGATTTGGACTTGAGAATTTATCTCCCCTCTCTTATCATTGAGATAATGTGATAGGGTACGCTCATCTTGGCAATTCAGGGAAGTCGATACCTGATACCTGCAACCTGCATAAAAACTATGCATGTACAAGCACAATATATACTAAACTAAACATGAAATGACAGGAAGTGGTGCATCGTGTAGATCTCGACTAGCAGGTGACTACGACTCCCTTCCTTAACCACATCAGACACACTATACAAAAGCAAACACGCACACCATACACATGCAAGTATGGGGTAAGTATCCATAAGAAAACACATATGATAATAAATCATCTTACTAATTATCATTAATAACTGCAAACACTGAAAATAATCATCATACATACATGAAATGTAGAGTCTAAGTAATCTCATCGCATATCAACTGAATCCATAGCACAATATCTGATAATCTCATAATAATGTTACTAACCATCAACATGAAACTAGCTCTAAAAGAGTTTAACAATGATAACAAAATACAAACTAGGGGTAGGCACTACATCCACCCCCCTTGGGATTAGGCTTATTCCTAGAAGCCTACAAAAATAAAAAGCTAAGACACTCACTATGCGGGTCCCATTGAACTTTTTTCCTCTATAGGGAGAAATGATTGCACTAAAAATATTACAACACACTTAGAGCAATATGATTCAGGTTTAATGGTAAATTGAAAACCACATTGATCCAACATTCATTCTTTTAACAACTACTAAAATAGATCCCTTAATACATTCTAAACAAGAGCTACTTAATGCTTGCAAAGATAAACAAAGGTTTACTATCTTACAACATAGATAGAATGATACATGTTTTACAACTAGAATAAGTTTCAATTTTCAGTTTTGAAAGCTAAGTGTTGAAATATGAAAAATATGCAAGTAACAGTTTTAAGTTCTGTTTCAGTTCACTTAGTTTCAAGTTTTCAGTTTGAAAGAGATACACATGATAATTCAAAGTTTTCATTTTGTTTAACGAGTTACAACTAGTGACATTCCAATATACCCAGAGCTCCCAATGTTGAAACTCAGGCTCCGATACCAAATGTAATGCCTTGCCAAGGGATCCAAAGAATTTCACTAAGTTTACCAAACAATTTTTTTTTAAAAAAAGATGAAAGATAAACCATTTACAACACTTGCGGAAGCAATAGATACAATTCGAATAAAAGTATATATAACATATCAAATTACATTCTTTAAAGATCCCTTGACGTTGAATCACATCTAATCTTAACCATTCATCTAACATCACATCCTTATGAAATATCAATAATACGTCCAACATTCAAGTGTCTTTTATGTAATTACATTTCAAACTGCTCAACCATCCACTGTACATGTCACAAGGTATGAAAAGCCTAAAAGAATGAACATCCATGTAAATAAAGTACATCATCATCCAATATTAATCCATGATGCAATTAAAAGTAAATGAAACCTCATATCATACATGATACATCATCATCATAAAGATATAAACATCCATCATAAGAGATAACCATAAATCACAGACATAACTAACTAAGTGCACGGTTCCTCCCAACCATAAATAGCATCATTAGACAATCGTGGATCCTAGCCATCCCTCCGTGCGTAACATTCCAAAGCACCAAAGAGATCATCAATATTAACATAGTAGGAATGTCACTCCTAAAACATCCTACTAACATGCAAAGTAAAACATAGGATACCATCATCTAACATATGCAAATCATCAATATAGGAAACATACCAGCAAATACATCCATCATAAGGTATATCATCTATCATAATGCTCCAAGAACATAATGAAGATAAATACCAACTAAAAATGCTCCAGCCACGGTGTCTCCGACGGATCTCAAATGATAAGAGTGAAAAATACACTACCACCCGACCACGTGGAACCTAAGTGGTCCACTCCCACCGTACTGAGGAGATAATCTCAAGTCCCAAATAGACTATCAATCCACAAAGCATAAATCTCTATAAGTCTAGGAATCCTAATAGTATACTAACTTAAAGGTTTCTATCACACACAAAATCAACATCTAATTTTCAGAGGCACACAATGACATGTAGGAAACCTACTATGCAAGCGAAAAAGTGTCATCGCATTTATCACGTACAAGTTATCCTGACAGTTAGCTAAAATCCACGGGTCCATACTGATCTCATGCGGCCACTAGTATCCTCTCATACTGACGAGGCATACTACGGAATGCACAGTCGCAACCATGCGTTCTCACTACTCCCATCCTAGCCTATACAAGCACTCAAGGCATGAACGAGAACCAAAACAATTATCTTTTTAGGTTCATTTAATCCTCATTTAGTGTGCAAATGTTATCACTTATTAACCAAACTTACAATGAGTTACCCTAGCAGCCACTTAGGGCCCCGACCCCCATTGCAAGCCACTTCCCGACACTACAAGTAGATTACCTACCCTAAGCTCATGGAATCATAAATCACCACAGTCCTGTACAAGCGACTGTAAAAAAATCCAAAAGATAATCCATAAAAAAGAATCATCAAATATCCATGATAAAAGCATCAAATATCCATAATAAGAATCATCAAATCTCCAAGATAAGAATCATCAAATATCCATGAGCATCTGAAAAGCATCCATAGAAAATCATGACCACAATAGTTCTCTATTGGCAACTGAAAGCATCACTGATAATCATAAGTATCCATTGGTTCTCAGCAAGCAACCGAGAATATCTCAAAATCATATTGATCGAAGACTCCAAAATGGTTGAGTCAAACATGTCACAACATGAAATCATCAAGAAATAAATCAACATTTCAGTCTCATCATGGCGACTAGAAAATAATCCAAGGATAACTGATCGATGACTCAAAAATGATTAGCTCAAGTGTCTCATACACATACATCTCAGCTTCACACATGAAGACCGATGAATAAATACAAACATTTCATAGAGTATACGATCACATTACCATGGTTGGGCTTAAAAAATCGAGACCAAATAAGATCAACATGCCATCACATCTCATAACTCTCGAGCCTCTGGTAACAACCTAGGGCTAGTCAACACTAGTTAACCCAAAACTCAAAACAAGAAGCATATAGAATACACAATGCAGACACATGTTTTGGTTTTGCTATTTTACATAGTTGAATCAAGTGTAGAGGTTTTCAGGTTTTCTGTTTGCAAGTATATTTTCAAGTGTCTTAAGTTTCATCATTTGACCTACAAGTCAACCCATTTGTTTCCCGATAGCATTATCCTTCTATTATTTAAAATAATATTCTAAGAATAATTTAAGGGTAAATATTAAATCATTTGACACTTAGTAAAATCATTCACTCAATGTTACAAATTGAATGACTCTTCTTAATGTTACTTCAACTTTTAATATAAATCAAGGATCATTAATCATCTAAATTATAAGAGAGCCAATTACTAATCTTCGAATAAGAAGATTATAACTTTATTAAAATGATCAATTAAATCCACCAATTAACTTAGGCACACAATTCCATGACCTAATATTTAATTATATGTTACTAAGTCTTCACCATTAAAATATCTAAAATCATAATTCAAGTCATAAGACTTATCAACTTCAATATAGATACTCTACAATCTCGTTAAAAGAATTAGATAAATCTCTATTACATAACTTAATTATTAATTAAATCTAATTAACTCTAATTAATTGATTTAGTTAATAATTGCATAACCATAGCAACGTTCTAATTAATATCAGTTGACTAATAACTAACAATGGTTCGAAGTTGACTATGATCCAATTCCCTTAATACTCATATTAATAGTTCAATAATGACTTGTTATTGTTTAATAACAAGTTACATTTGGAAATCTATAATGATCACATTCGTCATTCTTATATGAATACTGATGTTTTCTTAATTAATCTGTATTATCAATAATCATTTAGATCATTATTCTATTATTTATTAATAATTTGCTAGACCCAACAAACATTAATAAATATTAAACTCATCCAAAGCTATTATCACTCGATCTATAGAAACTTCCATAACTATTTTTTGATGTATTCCAACTGATATAAAGTTAACTATATCTAAATCTCATTACCTAATGCCTATTTTAACCTTATGTTATATATCTCCCGAGATTTTGTCTAAACCAATTATTGATCTATAACTTATTGCTATACTTCAATTATTAACTATTCTCAATTTGAATTTAACTAAATTAATTAATAGTTATACTAACTATACTTATCATTCATTAATAATTGTTAACCTTAACAATTATTAATAAATAATAAACCCATTGATAATTTCAATATTCAATTATAATGATTGATATTCGAACCAATCAATGAATAATAACTAAATCATTAATATCTCTTCTCTTCTAATTTTTTTCCCTCACTTAAAAAAAATCTATTTACTTAAATTGACTAATAATTAATTACACTTCTTCTACTATTAACTAATCTTAATTAAATTTGATTTAATTAGATTAGATAATAAATCATATAAAACTAATGCATATTAATAAGATTCTAATAAGGAAAGATTACAATAATATCTTTAATTCATTTCATGCTTTGATATAGATTATTTTTATGGAGTTTAAGCATAAAGAACTCTTAGTTATGAGAAATGGTAAAATATTTGTCCTTGAATAAAACAGTCTCAGTACGACGATCATATCTCCCTAATGAACTGTTGGATTAGGCTGAAATTTAAATATGTTGGAGAGGGCCAAGTTGCGCCACATCTGACCGGAGTGATCGAATAAATTCGATCACGATAAAAAGTTATGAATGACTGAGTTCGGGTCTATCCAAGGGGCAGCGACAAGACAATTTGTGATGAATTAAGAATTTCTCCTAAAAGGTAATTGCTTTCTAAATTTACCCATTCATCCATCTAATAGGTTTGTCCGTACACATCTGAAAATATAATTTGATAGAAAGATTACATCCATACATTCAAATTTTCAACTTAGAATTTCTATTTTAATTACAAATCTTGCTTATCTAATTTCACAATATAAATTCGAACCCAAACCCGATTCAGATCTAATTTCTTTCTCATTTGGAACTAGGGTTTTTCTATTGTTTTCTTCTCAATTAAATAAAATATCTAGATTTCAATTTCAAATTGTAGATTCAATCACTAAGAGTATTCAGACACCTATAACAAATACGATGAAGATAGGAATGCATGATGCGGAAATAACATAAGTAAAATCACAAGAATCTACCCGAATTCTGATGCTAATTCGTTCTTCCTCAGAAAACCTGCAAAGCAAGCTCCCTTCTTTAGAGTTCTTGAGTCCTCCCCTGCTCCAATCGCTCTCCACCCTATATCTAAGCTTCTATGAATGCCTGAATATAAAGAGCTCTCAAGAAACCTTTGAAATAGTTCTTGAAACAGCTGGAAGGTGTCACCAACTAAGCATGGGTCTTTTTCAACCTTTTTGATGAGTCATAGAGCTGTAGACACCTTGTGCTTAATTGATGCACTAACCCCCATGTTGTTGACACATGTTAATTCTCATGCAAGCTTATAACTCCAATTTACTTTATTCTTTCCAATTTTATTTATTTATTTATTAAGTCCCATGCACTAACTTTAATATCTCCACTTTTCAATCTTAATATATTTATATTTTAATCATATGAGATTTAAATTCTTTTATTAATTTAAAATATATTTTCCACTTTTAAACTTCATTTTTCAAAACTTTATTGCTAAAATATTTATTAGCTTTAATAATAATATTATTTAGTCATTTATTTAAAAATGAGCTCCGAATATATTATAAATATTGTCACATTCCAATTTTAATATTATAACTTTTATTTTCAAATTTAATTATTTTATTTAATTAATTTCTCAATTAATTAAATAAAATAAATATTAAAATATCATATTAATTTTTCATTTAATTAAACCATTAATTAAATCTTTTAATTAGGCTTAATTAATAGAAAATATATCAAAGACTCACAAAGGTAAAAATATGAAAACTCATCATAGCTAAAATACATACAAAATCAAACCAAGGGTTAATATCACGAATTACATCATCTGACGCATTCGGAGGGTACTCAACTCAGATACTTGTCCTAATTTTCTAATAGAACAAATGACTTAAAGGGTTGGGATTTGGACTTGAGAATTTATCTCCCCTCTCTGATCATTGAGATAATGTGATACAGTACGCTCATCCTGGCAATTCAGGGAAGTTGATATCCGGTACCTACAACCTGTATAAAAACTATGTATGTACAAGCACAATATATACTAAACTAAACAAGCAATGGCAGGAAGTGGTGCATCGTGTAGATCTCGACTAGCAGGTGACTACGACTCCCTTCCTTAACCACATCAGACACACCATACAAAAGCAAACATGCACACCATACACATGCAAGTATGGGGTAAGTATCTATAAGAAAACACATGATAATAAATCATCTTACTAATTATCATTAATAACTGCAAACACTGAAAATAATCATCATACATACATGGAATGTAGAGTCTAAGTAATCTCATCACATATCAATTGAATCCATAGCACAATATCTGATAATCTCATAATAATGTTACTAACCATCAACATGAAACTAGCTCTAAAAGAGATGCGAACTAGGGGCAGGCACTACAATAGGTTTCCAAGATTCCATACATTTTGAGGTTTCTTCCTATAGATGATGGAGGCTTCATTGATACACCTTTGGGTTTTTTTCTTCTTAAGGGGAGAAATGGTGTTCTACACTCATGGAGCAATTTCTACATTGAGCCTAAAGCATCTACCACAATTGTATATTCTACATTGAGGGGAGGCTACTTGGTCTCAGTTCCACTTCTTCTCGCTTATGGTGGGTGGGGATCTTTTCCTCACATGAGGTCTTCTTTCCTCAACACTCCACCACACTTTAGTGTTTTAAACTTATTTTCTATTGACCATCGTGAGCTTAAGAATAATATGCTTGATCTCCTTGAAACCCATTTATGCATTCTTAATTTGTCTATGGTAACATTATGAGCAATACCCAACACATCATTAGTTATTTCTTTGTCAAGATTAATAAAAGATAAAACAAAATTGAGATCCTTTGGGAAAGGGGGCCTCTCTTATGTATTTGTGTCCATGTCAAACTTAATAGGCATAATATAAGTAGATAGATTAGTGATAAATTTGTTCTTAGAAATAGGGGATTTGTTCATGACATTTTTGGACCCTTGAGACCTCATCTTCTTCATCTCCAACTTTGATTCACACCCATCCTCCTAAGTGTCCCACTCTTCTTCTTTAGAATAATAACATCCAAAGTTCTCATCCTTAGAATAAAACTCAAGTGAGAACTTAGGGGAAGTGTTAGAGGGAAACAACATCGATTTTAAATATTCATGGATCAAAAGCAACAAAACCTCATGGAGAACCAAACTTCTTTTAAGACTTTCCTTACAATAGTAGAATAATGTTGAAATAATTAAGTTATCTATTTGTGACAAGCACTACAACAACTACTAGAAATACAACTAATTTATTGAAGATAATGATGAACAACTTGAAAAGTGAATAATACTATGAAAAGTGATCTAGAGCTAGGATGTTAAATTTACCACAATTTTCAATTTCTACCTTCCAATATATCACTAAAGTTATATTTTACTATCCTAATAATCATTTGGCCTCTTTTTAATATCACCCTTAAACATCACACACGAAGATAGAAATTAAGTTTATGAAAATAATTCAACTTTGACTATTACATTGCTCTTCCTCAAAATGATTTGTGATTGGGATTATCACAAGAACATTGGTAAGAATACATATACTGTTAGCTTAATGCATATGAAATTGAGAAAGAAATTGTTTACACGGAAAAATCGCCTGAGCCTGAGGAAGAGCCATCGACAGTGTCGGAAGACATAAGCCACGTAAACTCACCTCTGTTATTCAATTGCGATTCCAGGTCCACCTCCATGCTCTGCATTGCACGCACCATGTTTGCCGAACGAGTCTCTATGCCTTCCAGTATGACCAGCACCTCGCCGATGCAAGGTCTACACCCAACTCAAGGGTGCGCACACTGCATTGCCAGCAGCAACACTTTCTCCATGCTCTGTCCGTAACCGGATTCCCGAATCCTTTCGTCTATAATTTCCCCCGATTTCCCATTATGACTCATGTCCACCACCCAGTCGCAAATGAACACGTGCTCGAGTCGATTGGTGCGGGAGTCGAAAGCCCGGCGCCCCGTCAAGAGCTCCAGCATTATGATACCAAAGCTGAACACGTCGCTCTTGTCGTTCAGGTACCAGCAGAGCGCGTACTCGGGAGCCACGTATCCCGTCGTTCCTACGGTGTGCGTAGTGTACTGCGTCTTTTCCTTCGTCTTGAACTTGGCCATCCCGAAGTAGGCCACGAGCGGGTTGAGATCCTCGTCCAGCAACACGTTCGCCGCTTTGACGTCCCTGTGAAGAATTGCTGGCTTCGCATCTTCGTGCAGGTAAGCCAACCCCCTCGCTATTCCCACAATGATCTTCAGCCGTTGCGGCCACGTCAGACAGGGTCGGGTAGAGCTGAAGAAATAATCGGCCAGGCTGCCGTTCTCCATCAAGTCGTACACCAGAACCTGCTCTGGCTCTTGCCCAATGATCCCAACGCTGTAGCCTTTCAGAGGCAACAAGTTCCGGTGCTTGGCGCTGCTGATGATTTGGACCTCGTGCCTGAACTCCTCAGCAGAGTGCCTTTGTACACTATTCCGAAGCTCCCCTCTCCCACCAGATTCGACTCCTTGAAATCCCCAGTGGCTTGCTTTACCTCGGCCATGTCGAAGAAGATCGACCCCGCGATATTCTCAGTACGGATCATCAGCTTCCTCTGTAGCATTTCCTTCACGCCGCGCAGCCTTCTCAGGTACCCGTAAACGGTTACCAACAGGAGGACGGGTACCGCCAGCGAAGGAACGGCCGTCACGATGACCGTCCTGTTAACCGCTCTATTATTCGGCGGACGCCTGCAAGTTGCGATGAGTTCGCAGTCGATCCCGCGACCGATGAGCTGCTCCTTCAATTCATCGACGCAGGCGGAGTCCACTGTTTTGTTATCGGGTATAAGAGAAAAGAATGAGCTGAGAAGTGCAGACTTTTAATCAAGTCGTTGATCCCATCGCAGCAATCTGATAAATCTCTTAATAAGTATTGCGAAATATCCGTGGACGCGCATCCAGTTGCCTGGTTATATTCATCGGGCATACTTCTACCGCCACTGGAAGCAAAATTACTAACAATGTTAGCGCTGCCAAAAACATTATGGTGCCCTTCATCCTCTTTTGAGAGCTCAAAATATGAGTTGTTCATTCTTAAGTGGGACTGGATATATATATGGAGAGAGAAAACACACGGCAAGCGGACAAAGAGACATATAACATGTGATAACCAAAAACATGAGGAGGCCGAGGAGGACCCAAGAACAGCTCGTTAGGCTGGCCGAAAAGTAGGCAGCAGATAAAAAGGGACACACGTGTCAACGTTCAGTACCATGGGAAATGCATTCCACTATAGCAACATTGGATTGGTTACTCCGATTTTGCTCTACTTGTTTTGTTAATATCACGTCATAAAGGCTCACGAATGTTTGCGTCACTGAGGTATTCGCAATGCGTGGAACAAAGTGAGGAGCAAGTAATAGTGCGCCACTCAAGACCGCCATTAGAAAATGTCGACAAAAAATAGACACGTAAGGGACACATTTCAGCTATCTACAAAAGCCGACATACATCTACTTGTTTCGACAATAAATCAGTAGATAAGTAGAAGGGATTTTCAAATTGTAATTTCGCTGTGATTGTATTTTCCACAGCAAGTCAAACTGTAACAGGAAATGAATTGGTTTTGGCTACGAAATGTCATGAAAATCGGCGATACAATGAAATTCCTAATTGAGGAGGGTCATGATGTGCCAAGTACCGAACGGAGAAACAACATCAGATAAAAGTCTTTTTGCCTGTTCATTCGCACCCAATCGATCAAGACTGACTTTATTAAAAGAAAACTTGAGTAATTGCCGTTAGTATCCAATAGGTATGCCTGTTGGAATCAGAGCTCGTATTCGAAACAAATGCAGACTTTGAAAAATTTGGAAACAGTCTTGCGGTTGAAGCATATTGTTCTTAACTAATGGTAACTAACTTATGTAGTTATAAAATGCAATTTGTATTTTAAATTAATCTATTTGTTTTAAAAACAATAGATTAATTTAAAATACAAATTGTATTTTATATATAGAACTATTTATTTGATTTCATATTAGTTAGTGGTAGTTATAATAATGAGCAAACTAAAATTTGGTTAATTTTTTTAAAATAATTAATTATTTTAATTTGACCATCAAATATATATATTTTTAATTTTGAAGTAAAACAATTTATTATTATTATTATTTTGATGAATAGTCCTTTTCAATTAATAAAATTTACTAAGTTTACAATTCACAAAAAAGGGGTCGGGGGATACAAGATCACCTTGCGAATGAGTTCACACGGCCGAAGTCGGAATTAACAACATAGCCTCAACCAAAAACTATTCACTATTCATCAAAAAAAAATTTTTAACAACCTCAGGCTGCCAAGGCAGTACCAGCAGAGGGAGGATCGTCTTTATCAGGAAATCCCCATGCATCAGTGGGATTCTGGGGCGGACTGGGAACAGTCCATTCGTTAGCAACATCAACAGGATCTGGGGTAGTCGCAGTCTCCGCATCCTTCTTGTCTGGCCGTGGAGGAGAAATTGCCAAGGCCAGTCGAGGAAACTTGCCAGAGTGCGCCTGTCCAAGGGGAGGAGTTGGGGACCGGCTAGAAGCCCGCCCAGGGGGAGGAGACGGGGACTAGCCAGAACCACCATGCGGTGGGGAAGCGGAGCAGCGCCTCCAACCGTCATGTCCATTGATGGGAGAGCGGTGGCAGGGACTTTGTGAGCGCGACGTGTGTGAATGGCGGCCAGAGGACTGGCATTGGGAACAACGACCGCGAGACGAAGAGGCATCGACCGAGGCATCTGGAGGCACTCTGGCAATGGTGCATGGAGCATTGCCCCAATGATTTAACAATTCTTGTAAGTGCGCAACTTCTAGGGCAACTTTATTAGCTTGCACCTGTATCTGCATAATGACATTGTTACAAATGCATGCCCTAGTGTACATTGCAATGTTAACATCCAAAAAACTATGAGTGAATAAAACTGCATTCCTATCTTTCCATAGAGAAAACAAAATTTCCATCTTGAAGGTATGCCAAATCTGGGGGAATCACCCAGCAGGATCATGTGCCATGAAAAAAGTTCGGGCCTGAAAGGCTTGAAAAAATCATGAATCCAGTGCCAATAATTCTGAGCACGCTTGCAAAACTAGAAAATATGCAAAAAGGACTCAGGTTGACCATAGAAGGGGCATCTGGGATCAAGAACTCCAATGTGCTTGAGCCGAGGCCCCAAGGGAAGACTTTGGAAGGCAAGGCACTAAGCAAAGTGGGCAATCTTAGGTTCTGTAATGGCATTCCAAATGGTGTCGAAACGTTTTCTCCATTGAGAAAGCAAAGATTGCAAATGCCACCATTGATTAAGCGTGTCCATCATTGCAAGGTGGGGCGAAAGCCATCTGTACCCCATATTGGGCTTATAATTGGTAAATGGAGTGGCAGGATACTACTTCCAATCATGCCACCAATGACGAATAGACTAAATCCCCACTTTATGAACTAAGTGCACAGGGATGGAAGACAATAGAAGGTCATAAGTCTAGCGATCGGAACTGACAAGGCGGTACTGAACTTGCATATCCTCCCATGACCTGAAATTCATGGTGACTCTTGAAAAAAAATCCTTGGTATTGCAAATGCCACGTTTAAAGAAACGTAGAGCACGGGCACCTTGAGTCTTGGCAAGAGGAGTACCTTGGATGGAAAACAGGGGAGACCACCAAATGTTCTGTTGATTTAAGGATAACCCATTGCGAAACTCATCACCAACCCAACGAAGCCAAGGTTTAACAGCTTCCCAGGCTTCCCAAATGCTCTTTATAACAAAAGAGCCCTGTATGACCGCTGGTTCACGCATAGTGAGAAGGGTCTAAAAGCCAATCCCCTTCCACGCCGGTCTGTTAACAAGGAAGCCGGAAGAAATGCAATGCCTTACCAGTATCTTCCAGGCTTCATCTCTAGAAATAGCTTTGATAATCCATTTAGCACAGAGGGCAAGGCCCTGCTTTCGAGTGGAAAGCAGGCCGAGACCCCAGATTCCCTTGGGAGACAACAAAAATTCCAAGCAACTCTGTGAAAACCATGATAGTTAGAACCAGAGGCCCAAAGAAAATCTCTGAGCAAACGTTCTAGTTTGAGATAGGAAACTTTGGAGGGAGCCCAACAGGAAGAATAGTACACATGGGTGGCAGCCAAAATCTTAGAACAAATCTAAAATTTACCAGCAAGAGAAAGTGGCTTAGTGATCCAATAATCAAGCTTTTTGCTAATCTTTGCAAGCACAACATTCCAAAGTTCCATAGGGGAAGCCTGGAAAGAAAAGGGAATGCCAAGAAAGCAGAAGATTCCTCCATGAGTAACCCATTTCTATTGAAATTGGCTGAGCCAAGGTGGAGCTGGCAAGAAAGACTGGCGGTAACAGAGTGTTTTATGCCATTGAATGGCAGAGCTAAAGGCTTGACAAAAAGTGTCCAGACAATTTAAAGCATTTTTGATGTTTTCTTCATCTTCAAGAAGAGTAAGAAAAGAATCATCAGCAAAATGACCATTGACTAATTGGGAGGAAGAATCAGGAAAGGAAATGCCATGGACCAGTCCTGAAGACACAGAGTGAGCAAGTAAATAACCAAAACCTTCAGCAGCAAGGACATAAAGTGCAGGAGCTAGCGGACAACCTTGCCTGATGGAGCGAAAAAGTCCAAAAGCCTCAGAATGTGAATTATTGATGGTGATGCAAGCATTAGCATCACCAAAGAGCATCTCCACGGACTGAAGGAAATTGGGACCAAAACCCAGAGCCTGAAGCATAGCCAAAATGAAAGGCCATTCAATGCGATCATAGGCTTTAGCAAAATCTATCTTTAAAAAGATAGCCTGCTGCTTGGACTTATGGATCCATTCCATACCTTCCCAAACAGCAATGATGTTGTCAAGAATATATCTGGATTTGATGAAGCCAATTTTTTCAAGCCGCACAATTAAAGGCAGCATATGGCGGATTTTGAGAGAGAGTGCCTTGGCAATGATCTTATAAGACACATTCAGGAGGGTGGTGGGCCTCCAGTTGCATATGTCCTCAGGATCACCAGCTTTAGGTATGAATTTAATATTTCTTTTATTTATGATCGCTCTTAAGCTTTTAGAATGATATGCTTCAAGATAGACTTTGTGTAGATCAGGACCAATTTGCTCCCAAAGATGTTTGTAAAATTCACAAGGAAATCCATCACACCCAGGGGATTTGTCATCCGCCATGGAGTAAACTGCCTCTTTAAGGTCTTGGAGGGAAAGAAGTTGCTCACAGAAAGTGCGTTGCTCAACTGCGAGGCAGTTTGGAGTAACAACGATACACTTTCTGAGAGCCTCCTCATGAGCAACCGAATTGCCCTGCAAAGCAAAGACGTTCTCATAGTGAAGAATAAATGCTTGCAGGATGTCGGGCAGACTAGAAAGAACATCAGTTCCCTGTTTTATCTTTTTAATCCCAACATTGGTATGACAAGCTTGGAGAGCTTGGAAGAACTCCTTCGAGGCTTTGTCACCAACCTCCAACCAGTGGAGACGAGCTTTGATTTGGGCTCCTCGGGCAGCATAGTTATCAGCAATTTTCTTATCATGGCGAAGCTTGGCAAGCTGAATTTGTAAATCCACATCAAAGGGGTTGAAGGTGAGAACTTCAGAGGCTTTTTTGAGGGTGTTGGCTTCATAAGACCATTTTCTGAAGATTGCCAGCTGATGCCCGTAGATGCGCAAAAATCGAGCAGTTCTAGTAATGGCATCATTCCACCATTGAATCCAACCTCGATGGGAATGCAAACGTGGCTCCAAATTCCAGACACGTTGGATGTGGGAGATGGTGGAAGCATGCAACAACACAGATGTGTTGAGAAAGAATTGAGACTTGGCCACCTTGGGGATAGCTGTTTTCCATGAAATGCCAAAATAAATGGGATAGTGGCCTGACAACATCACATCTGTTAGTGGAATAATAGGTAAATCGCGATCTTCAGAAAAGGAGAAAAAAGATTGCGCCGAGATCATAGCATGATCAAGATGTTTCAAAATGCGATCAGGACTGGCTCAAAAATTGGACCAAGTGTGCCAAGCTCCACTACCATGGCGACAGTTTGTATTGGGATCAAAAAGGCCCAATTTATTTCACATGTAAAACCAGGCTTCTCTTTCCCTAGCTGTCCAATGGATAGGCAGAATTCCATCTTTGTCAAAGGCCACTTCAACCATATTGAAGTCCCCACACAGGACCCAAGTAGCTGGCGGCAAGTTGTCAACAAGCCAAACCCACATTTGTGCCCTTTCCACAACATCATTGGAGGCATAAACATTAATGACTCCAAAAGAATGATTGTTGATGGAAAGCAAAAGCCAAATAATACGATGTGTGGGGTCAGAACCGTGTGAGATAATAGCAGAATGAAGGTGAGGTGACAGGAGAGTAACTACACCACCTCGGCCAGCTTCATGCTGAGAAGAAAACATAATGTTATCCTGCCAAATGACGTGGCATGCAGCAGAAAGCATGAAACTAGAAATCTTAACTTCTTGTAGGCAAAGAAAATCTAAATTCCCAAGTCTATGACGGCTATCCCGGACATAGAATTTTTTGGGGAGGTCTATAAGACCTCGAACATCCCATGAGAGGAAGTTCATGAGAACTCTTCCATATCATCCTCATCCTCCAGAGAGGAGTAGCTATTCTGCAAAAAAGTAGAAACCAGGTGGAGGTCAGACAGGAAATCCTCTGAACTTATAGCCTACCGTTTTACCCCTGATATCTTTGCACGTCCAAGAGGACTGCGAGAACGCCTTGTTGCTGGTGGTACTATGGAAGAAACTGCAAGAGGAGTACGAGCCCTAGCCAAGGGTGAGACCTTGGCGGCTGCCTTGATCCCGTGTGAACCAGTAGGGTTTGAAACCTGCGAAACCCCCGAAACAAGTGCAATGGAAACTGCTGGCATCTCCACGCTAGCAGGCGTTGACACTTCTGTGGAAGTAGGAGGAATTGCAGTAACTGCCGCATAGGATGGCTTAGGGGCCAAGGGATTCAAGGCAGGCTTGCCTTTGCACCCAACAATAACCCATTCTTCTTTTTTTCCTTCGGCTTGTTTGGCAGGCGCCACTTTAGGCTGGAGTTTGACCCTAGGCGTAGCCAAAGGGCAATCCCTGATCTTGTGTTCCGTAGACTGGCACCTATAACAGGTGTTAGATAGGTTCAAGTAAAGCACCTTCTGAGAGAAGGTTTGAGTTCCAATTTGGATTTTATCTAAGTTTCATTCTATATTTGTTATATTTTAATGTTTGTACAAGTAACATTATTAAAATAATTAATGTAATACATTAATATTTAATTATATATTGTAATATGTCTCAACTTAATTTTTCATTTAGATATGTATTTTGTCATGTCTCTTCCAAATTAATAAGTGTATGATGTTCATGAGTGCCCTTAGATGCCATATTTCTTGATTCAATGTAATATCTTGACATGTTTTCTTCTTCCCCCAAAATTGGTATTTCTTCCTAATACTTATATCTTTCCGCCCATCTATCATGACTCCTCATGACTTAATCAATATCTTTGATATTCATTATTATTCGTTAATTCTATTTACTATATTTATTTATTAATATTAAATGTTATAACATGTCAATTAATGTTTGTATAATAATAATCCTTAATTATTATTTATTATATTGATTTGTATTATATCTTTATTTGTTACTATTTCATATTGTTGTTTATTATTTATTTAACCATTATGATATTTTTTTTATCATGTATTATTATTATTTATTCTTTTATAATCATTAAAATTTATTATATCTTTATTTCAATTATATTTATTCATAGTGAAGTTATTATATAATTTATAAATTGTTATTTACTCCTATAATGATTTAATATATATAATTACATATAATCTACTTCTATATTCATATTCATTAAAATATTATAACTATTTATTTTTATATATCTATACCATTATAACTATAGGATATGACAATCCACCCTTCCTCAAATTTCTTGTCCTCGAGCAATGATCATTTACACTGAACCTTTCTTGTAAAGTCAACATACAAGGTATAGACTAGGATGCAAGAATCCATAAGGTATGCATGGAGTATGTATCTTAATGTAAGAATCCTATAATCTAATAAGTTGAGGTTAAGAAAATGTGTATGTATAGGCTAGGTCATCTAGGGTCACCAAGAAGGCTTTATGCAATCTTTAGGCAGAACCTTGGTTTGTTGTCCAAGGATTCTCCCATAGAATCTTTAGGGAAATTACAGCTAAGGGAAAACCTTGATGGGGATGGTATCCACAAAATAATCCACTAATCAAAAGTATCTTGTGAAATATATTGATCCTATTAAGAGTCTATTACATCTATATAGTGTATTTGTCCTTATTAGACGATTAGGCTTTGTTTGAAGCCTCAACCATATGTTTTTGTTCTTTTTGTAGGATGAGTTAATGTTATTAATATATTGTATGAAAAACATGTTTTTGCTCCTTATGCAAGATGATTTAATGTTATTAATGTCCTCTGCCTTTTTCATATTGATATTTTCTCTATCATGTCACATGCATAGTAAGTGCATCCTAATCTCTGTTGTGCTATCTTTTCTAATGATTTCCTCCATTTTCTCGTCCAATGTCGATGCACTATCTTTCCAATGTTTTTCTCTTCATTTTTTCATCCCCAATAAATCAATTAATCCCTAGGAAATTACCCATAGACCATTCATAAATTAGCATTTACCATCTAGAAAATATTTTTTAAATGTAACGTTTAGAAATTCAAAATATGACAAATGATTAACAAAAAAAATTAAATAGGAAAGGGTCTATCAAGAACATCAGATCATTACCTTAAAAAAGGTAGGGACTAATAAATTTTCTTAATACACTACCTCCATTCATTGTTGTTATAGTTTGAAAAAATAAAATCAATGTCATTTATTATGTTAAGAGAGATTCTATAGAGTAACATTATACAAAATGTCATGTTGTAACTATATTGTAAAGTCTCTCAACAATCAAAACAAAATTTTCTCCTTTTCTCATCATAATTTGTTCTTCACGTCATATAGAATTTTATAGGTGAAAATCAATTTCCTACCAGCGCATTATTGCATACACCAAAGCATACGATTGCTAATGTATTTTGTATTTATTTTTTAGATTTTTCCTTTTATTGTCAGTCTTTCATTCCTTATAGCCTTCATTGATGTTTATTGGTGAAATTTAATAGCAACCAAATTTTAACCCAATAGAAATATCTCTTCTAATACCAATAGTAGGTTTTAAAATGAATTTTGAGTTCAACAATTAGATAACAAACTTAATCATAAAGAAAATACATAACAATAATTAAAAAACCAAAAAATAATACTCTTAATTTTGTTTCAAACAATATTATGTAAATATGTCTATTGCTCTTTATGCTCCTACAAAGAGAAGAATTACAAACATATGTCTATATATAGAAAGAAAGCAGCCTTAGAAAAAACAAGACTCATATAGACATTTTTATTTGCATTAGGCTAAAAAACTAACTAAATTGAGAAAGCTACCTATTATAAAATTTAAGGTAGAAGCAAGGTTGGAATCTTTACTATTAGTAGCTGCAAACGCACCATCACTTATCGACATAAAGATGAAACAAATTTGTTTAAATGTTTTGTAGTCCTCACACCTAAGTCTATAGGCTCACATCTTTGCCTCGGCAATATAGTGAGACCTCTTCCCTAACTATTGAAATTGTGAATTCTGGGGAGCTCGAGGAAGAGCTAAATTTGGATGAGAAGAGGCCATCAGTAGTATGAGAAGCTATAAGCCATGTAAAGCTGCCCCTGTTACTATAGGTGGATTCGAAGTCTAACTCCATCCTCTGTAGTGCACAAATCATGTTTGGTGAAGGGCTTCCCTCCATGCTTTCTAGAATGGGTACCACCTCTTCAGTGGAAGGCCTGCACCAAATAGAGGGTGCAGGCACTATAGCGCTAGCAACAAGACCCTCTCCATACTCTACCTACACCTAGAGTCCCAAATCCTCTCATCTATTATTTCGCTACACTTCCAATTCTGACTCATTTCCACCACCCAATTGGAAACAAGTACATACTTAAGGTGACTAGCGTGCGAGTCGAAAGCTCGACGACCCATCAAGAGCTCCAAAGCAACAATACCAAAATTAAACATGTCACTCTTGTCATTGAGGTACCCATACAGTGCATACTTCAGAGCAACGTATCCCATTGTGGCCACCGTCTACGTGGTGTCGTGAGTCTTGGTTGTCCCAAAGTTGGCCATGAGCAGGCTGAGGTTCTCATCGAGAGTACATTTTCTACCTTAACGTCTCTGTGAATGATGGTGGGCTTTGTGTCTTTGTGCAGGTCTACCAAATCCCTAGCTATACTAACAATGATCTTGAACCATTGGGGCCATGTCAGACAGGGCTAGATAGAGCTAAAGAAATAATCAATGAGATTATTGTTCTCCATCAAGTCATAGACCAGAACCTGCTCTACATCTTGTCCCGCGATGACCCCCACATCTTTGGAGGTAACAAGTTTCGGTGCTTGGTGCTACTTGTAAGGGGCTGCTGATTCACAAGATGAAACTCAAATGCTATGGGCCTTTGCAGAAAAGCTGGGTGAACATAGGTGTGGTGTAGGCAAGGCATGGGTCGAGCTAAGGAGGAAGATGGAGCTATGTCATGTGCTGGGTGGACATAGTTGTGGCATAGGGTCTTGTCATGGACATGATCCGAGGTGTATCCAATGGGGCTGTATTGTGAGATGTTCCCTCCAACATAATTGTAGTGTAGGCATGATGTGGAATCAAATTGAGGTGTAATCCTAGGGTTGTTTTATGTGATGTTCCCACTAACATAGTTGTGGTATAGGCGAGGCGTGGAGCCGAGTTGAGGTGTAACCACTAAGGATAAGTGTTGGTGTGCATCAAGGGCAACTTAGGTAGTCAACCTCCCTCGAGAGGGACTGCTCCACCTTATCATGACATGGTGAGGCTTGGTGACAAGACAAGGGTCCCTAACTTAGTGAAGTGAAGTAGCTAAGCCAATGTTGTGGATGACACCGTATGGGTTGTTCAAGGTTTGAAAGCTAGGGAAAAGGAGTACCTAGTCCTACAATAGGAGGCAAATAATTTATTCGAGTAGGAACATTGGGGGCTTATGGTTAGCTATGTGGGGGATGTGTTATGGATCTAGATATCTATGTAGAGCAAAATTCAAGGGGTGTGGCACTGGGTGCACATCCATGGTGCTTGGTTGGTTGGGTTTGCATTGGGATGGGATCTCAAAGGTCGTGTGTTGGAATGTGTAATTTCAACTCAAATGAATTGTAGAGGATTCTAGAAATTTCAAGAGGATTATCGAATAGGGTTAGGTAAAGTTCTGGAAGTCATAGATAGTTCTAGAAAAGTTTATTTCTCCTATTTCGGTTAATTTAGATGCTTTTGGAAACAATCAAAGACCTCTATAAAAGAGGCACAATGTAATGTATTTTGGTATCAAGAATCAGGCAATGAAATGAGTATATAATTTCTGTAAGTGCATGTATTGTGCATTATGTGTTTTATTATCATTGTGGATCCAATCCATCCACCCCCATTAGATTGGTATCAGAGCTAGGTTAGATAGAAGGTTGGACAAATTTCAGATTGTGATAAAAGAGCAAGTAGTGTGTTGGTGCTGCTAAATGGTGGAGGATTGTTTGTGTTATGAGAATGATAGTTGTTTTGAAGAAGACCACATAGGTATTGTTGAGCAGGAAAGAGGGCAAGTCAGCAAAAAAGGTATGGTTTGAATTCTTGTAGTTATTTAATGGCATTTGAGAAATTATACTTTTGTCTTTAAAAGAAAGGAAGATCATAGTCAGAAAATGGTGTTAACTAAGAAGTGAGAAGTTTAGCTGTCTAAAGGTTTGTTTCAAGCTATTTGAAGATTTAATTTTGGAAGTAAAAAAGTATTTAGAATTTTCCAAAAAAAATAGAGTAAAGTGTGTTTAATTGTTGAGTTCAATGGGAAAATCTGGTAGAGTTCAAAAAGAGAAGACAAACAAGTTAGAAGAAGAACTAGTGATGTTGAAGAAAGAAAATGCAAAATTATTGTGTGAAAAAGATATTTTGCAAAAGGAATTGGAAAAAGTAAGAAATGAAATGGGAGAAGAAAAATCTAAATTGTTAAATGAAATTAGTATCCATATAGAGGCAATTGAAGAGCTAGAGGATAGGCTAAAATTTGTGGAAGAAGTACATAATTGGCAAGTAAAGGAAACACATAAGATTAGAGAGAAAAATAAAGAATTAGAAGAAAAGTTAAATTTGTTTGATGATGTTAAGAAAATGAACAAAGATTTAGAAGAAAATGTGAAGAAATTGGAAGATGAAAAGAGTATGCTAAAGAAGGATCTATCGACTTTGAAACAAGAGAAAGAATGTTTGAGTGTAAAACCATTTGTATGTGACGTATCTTGTGACACAAATGATTTGAGTGAATGTGATTTTTCTGAAACTAAAAGTGTTTGTGATGAAAAGTGTAAGAAAGTAAATGACAAGAAATTTGCAAATTATGTTTGTTATGATAATAATAGTATTGGCTTGAAGATTATGAAAAGAATGGGTTTCAAAGGTAAAGGTTTAGGAAAGGATGAACAGGGATTAAGGAATCCGATTGAGGCTACAGTTAGGCCAAAATATCTAGGTCTT
This sequence comes from Cupressus sempervirens, assembly GCA_028749045.1. Taxonomy (NCBI): domain Eukaryota; kingdom Viridiplantae; phylum Streptophyta; class Pinopsida; order Cupressales; family Cupressaceae; genus Cupressus; species Cupressus sempervirens. The sequence continues at coordinate 478,831,501 of CM053785.1, forward strand.
GGATATGATGCAGGCAGTGGAAAGATGAATAAAAGGTTAAGAGAATATGTTGAAGGCATAAATATTTTGCAATGTTCACATTGTAATAGGAAAGGACACACAAAAGACAAATGTTGGGATCTACATCCATGTAATATTTGTGGCTTAAAGAGTCATAGTGAAAAGATGTGTTGGAATAGAAATTGCAAAAGTGATTCTATGGCAGGTTGTATCAAAATGAATTGTGGATGGAGCTACAAATCGAGTTGGCAGAAGATTACAAGTGTGATCAAAAGTCTATTTAAGTATAAATGTTCAAGAGTAAGAAGAAATGCAACAACATTTGGAAAAGGATTAGAGCAAGTCAAAGTAGAAACATGTTTTCAGCATGGCATCAAAGCATAAAAAGTTTTTCGGCATGGCATCGAAGAAGGAAATTTTTTTTGGCATTTGTGGCAGATGAGGCAAGTGACAGGCATGCATTAACAAAGGCATTATTATAGGAAAATGGCATTTTGGCATTTGGCAAAAGAAAGCATTTTGGAATTTGTATTTAATAACATTTGAGGTTGAAATTAAGGGGGAGTGTTGGAATGTGTAATTTCAACTCAAATGAATTGTAGAGGATTCTAGAAATTCCAAGAGGATTACCGAATAGGGTTAGGTAAAGTTCTAGAAGTTGTATAGGGTTAGATAAAGTTTTAGAAGTCGTAGATAGTTATAGAAAAGTTTATTTCTCCTATGTCGGCTAATTTAGATGTTTTTGAAAACAATCAAAGACCTCTATAAAAGAGGCACAATGTAATGTATTTTGGTATCAAGAATCAGGCAATGAAATGAGTATATAATTTCTGTAAGTCCCTGTACTATGCATTATGTGTTTTATTATCATTGTGGATCCAATCCATCCACCCCCATTATCGTGGTGGTCCAGTATGGTGCTTGGGGTATAGCGTTCTGGGATAGTGGTGAGGCAAAGATATCATAAGGGCTAAGCAGGGGTTCAGCCTGGGGTTAAATAGGGGTAGAGCTTGTAGCTTGAGGATGTATGAGTGGAGCAGCAAAGGAAGAGAACCAAAGTAATGGGTGGTTCAACAGGTGCTTCTATTCCGCAAGAGTGTTTTCTTAGGCAGTTAGGTGTGTGGGCACATGATGAAGTTTGGAGGTAGGCGCGGTCTAGGTGAATGAAAATGCCTAGACCATATGGGGAGCCAGAAGTAGGGATCGCCAGTGCTGCACGTGGTTGGAGATTTTGAGAGAGAAGGCTTAACCTAGGCATAAGGTAAAATCCAGCCTCATGACACTACTGATGACCTGGACCTCGTGGCCGAACTCCTCTTCCGCTTGCGGCCTAAAGTCCTTAAATCTCTTCACAGTTATTCGCCTTCTATTTGCTAGAGTGCTCTTGTACACCTTTCCGAAGCTCCCCTCCCTGATCAGATTCGACTCCGAGAAACTCCCCGTGGCTTCTATTATCTCAGTCATGTCGAAGAAAATTAGACCGGTGCTCTCGCTGAGGATCTCATATCTCCGTATCAGCTTCCTATGTTGTATTTCCTTCACGCTGCGCAGCCTTCTTAGATACACGTAAACGACGACCAGCGCAAGAATGATCACTGCCATCGAAGAAAAGAGCGTAATGATAAGCGCTTTGGCAACCGCATTGAGAGGCGCTCTGTAACGAGATAGACTATTGGCCGTAGCCGTGTTAGACAAATTATTGACGCTGAGTATACAAGAAGCACCGCTCAGGCCAATGACGTCATAATTGTTGATGCCACCTCCCACGTATATAACCACAAACTCAGAGCATTTGGATTTCCTCGACAGGTGGATTTGATTCAAGTAAATGAGCGCCCTGCTCATCGCCATCACACAATCTCTGTATTGGAAAGTTACTGGACTGGATGCGTTGCAGTTTTTCCTCAGGCCGGACACGTTGGCAGTTTTCTCGAAGCTTTGAAAGTCTGTAATATTATTGCAGGTGAAAGAGTCACTGAGGAAGCTGTTGACCCCCAACCTGCAAGTTCCAACAAGTTGGGAGTCGACCCCACGGCCTATGAGCTGCTCTTTCAATTCATTGACGCATGAATTCACCGTTTTGTTGACAGGCAAGAGGAAAGAACGAGTTGTGTGGATCCATGAGAAATACAGGCCTTTGATCAAGTCGTTAATTCCTTCACAGCAGTGAGATTTGTCTGTGAAGAAACACTACCGAAACAACCATCGATGCGCATCCAATTCGCCGGTTATATTCATCGGGCATTCTCCAGCCGGGGCTGGTTTAGTAACTACGAGCAAAGTTAGCGATACCAAAAACATCGTCGTACGCTTCGTCTTTTCAGATATCAAATACACGTTATTCATTCTTACGTAAGAGTATCTATAGGAACACGTATCGAGGGGAATGGAAATGAAACGTTTAATTACATAGATTAACTTGTCCACATTCAGCTACTCGCAAGAGTCGACAATGACATGCTGGCACATATTCGACGCTCATTGCCAAACCATTCCACCACATCAACACTTCATTGGTTATTCAGGCTTTGCGGTATTTGTTTTATCGTGGTTCATCCCACGTTGTTCAGGCTCGTGACTGATATTTTGTCTTAATTCGGAAGTCATCATCACTGTCGACAATTACAGGTGCTATGCAATCAAATCTCCTACTCGGCCAAAAAAAAAGAAAACTTCATTAATAATTAGTTTTTAAGTTTTTAATGGAGTCAAAAGGTTAAAACATATAGTTTTAGAAAGTTTGTAATTAAATTAAAGCTATACTCTTCCTCTTTTGACTTTCACGTATTTTTCATATGGTGCTAGAAACTTATCTAGCTATACTTGTAAGAATGGTTGTTTATTTTTTAATTTATCTTTAAAATGCTTTTTTTTACGAAGTGTGACCACATACTCAAATCACTCAAAAGATTGAAGAATTTATAATACCATTTAATAAAACAACTTACTTTATATTAATATTAAACTGAAATGATAATGGTAGACAACATGAATTCTCTTTCCACAAGTATAAACTAATAAAATATGGTATCCACTTTTAAAAGATGGAAACAATTTTTTTTTTAATAAGAAAAGTTAGCATTGTAATAATTTTGATTATTTACATATTAGTAAAAACAATATTTTATCTTTTTTTTATTATTTGATGATGGGAAAAAATATTTTTATCAATACAAAAATTATAATTTTCTACGTTCTATAAATTTCTTAAAAGGATTATTAGTATAATTGCACTAGTATGTTTGATGCCTTTTCTGACGACTATGTGTCGCAATTGCAACATTTGAGTGTGGCAAGTGGGACACATAGAGGCATCACAAAAATTCCATTGTACATTGTCATGGTCAATGCTTGTCATCCCAATTGCGATAGTTTTGAGCATCGTAAATTGGCTCTACAACTGTGTACACATGTTGTCGCACATTTTAGTATGGCGTTACAATAATCAGTCAGGTGTTGCAATTGCCACAATGTCTTGTCAAATGTTTCCACAATAATGTCATCACCTTAAATGCTTAGCCATCAAAAATAGTCGTTGCAATATATGCATAGGTGTTGCAATTGCCATGACGACCTGTCAAAATTTTCAATGAGGGTGGTGTCATTTGCAAAGCATAGCCATGGGAACTGACATTGCAATATAATGCAATGTGTTACACTTACCATGATCACCTGTCAAACATCTCCATGGCATTGCCATCATTTGCACAACATAGCTATGAGAAGCAAGTGTCACAATACATGACACTGTGTCGCAATTATGAAGGCTATATGTGGAAGATTTCCACAATAGTGTCAAAATTTTCACAACATGACTATGGGAAATGACGTTGCAACATAAGGTTAAGTGTCAAAAAAGCGGCAACAATATGTAGAATATTTCCATGGCAGTGCTATCGTTTGCACAAAACGACCATAGGAAATAACGTTGCAATATAAGGTTAAGTGTCGCAATTGTTTGATGTAAAGTTTGAGTTTATGTTAGAAAAAGTGTATCATTTATCAATGCTTCTATTTTGTTTTTTCTTTAATTAATATCTTGAATACATCTAGTTATAAAATATAGATTAACCTATTCACTTAAGAACTATTGTTATTTATTGAAGGGTTGTGATTAAATAAAGTGGTAAAGGCCACAAACCCATCAACAAAAAGTAACATCAAGTCTAGTAGATAAAAAGTCAGGGGTTCACAAGAAGAGAGACCCTACAAAATGAACCAAAACTAAAGTAAGAATAGTTCGAAATAGAAAAACCAAAAAACTAACCGAGAATACTAGCACCCAACAAAAACTAGAACCAAGAAGCACACACCAACACCAAACCATGCCACAACATAGGAGTACTACTTTCTCAACTCCTTGAGGTTCTCTAGGAAGGATGGAATCTTAGCAAGTTATGAAGAAGCCACATCCCCCAGGCTAGCTTCCTTCTTAGAAACTAGCTAAAGACCCTCCTCTTTATCACAAGATTCCTCCCTCTTTTTTCTCCTTTTTCCCCTTTCATACAACTCATCCTAAATCCTAGCAACGACCTTTTCCACTATGTCCTAGGTAGCTCTCATACCAAGAAGCCAAATCGTTGACTTGATCCCCCAACTAAACCCACGATTCCTTCATTGATGCTAAAGAAATGAGGATCTCATTTTTCTCTTCCTCTAAAGAATGTAGGGTGTGAATCTTCAAAATATGCTCCTCTAATGTCTCTAAGTTGTGCAACTTCTCTCCAAAATATCTTCCCACTTCCCACAAAAACTCATCCCTCTTCCCTTTGGTATATTCTTCCACCTTGAATTACAATTCAACAAGGGCCTCTAGTTTATTTATCTTTCTTACAAGGCTATTTGAAGTTTAAATAAAAGCCACTTCGTAACAACTTTGAGTTTGTTATGGTATATGCACAATTCATCAGACTTGAGGGCTAGGACCTCAAGTGTAATGACCCGTACCAATAGGCCACTAAACAAAATCCTAAATTTAATACACAACTAAAGTATATTGCTGAAATAAGGAAATAATAGTGCCAATGTATTCATTCAATGAAAACCAAATATTTTTACAAATGATATGTCAATTTTCAGCACTAAAACATTATGACTTGGCACATTACAGACAACCCTAACTGGCTGTATACAACTACAAATTGAAATGAGAACCTGGATTGATCAGATACTGGAGACTAATTGCTGAAGATGGTATGGTGAAAGTGCAACTCCACTTGAAACTCCAAATCAGCAATTAAGCACAAGTGAAAGGATTGAAATATCCTTCCCACAATTGCAATAATTCAGGTGATCTCTCACACCCTCAAAATTGCGTACCACTTGAGAATTTTCATTCTCAATGGCCAATTGTGACTACTTGCAAAAACCCTAGGCTCCACAATGCACATAAGCAAAAATCAATAATAAATCTTGATGATAGGCAATGAGTCCTCAATGCCTATTTATTCTTTTTTCCTTGATAGGTCGGCCTCCCTTTTAAATTTTTCTCTGCTTCTTCCAGCAACCTCTAGAAGATTTTTTTTTTAAATTTATAAAGTTACCTTGTAATATATATTTTTTAATTGATAACTTTATAATTAATTCCTCCAAAAAAATGGGACATTATAGGTCTACCCCTCCTAAAATTGCTTGGCCTTAAGCAATCTTAATGCTGGATGCTGCAAAATCACTTCTCCCTCCCAAGTAGCATCTTCAATAGGTAAATCTTTCCACTTAACTAGATACTCTCTGATTACTCTCCTACGAAGTACTTCTCTCTACTATCCAGAATGGATTTTGGCACTAAGATCAATTTCCCCTTAAATCATCCAACAGAGGTAATACTGCAGAAGGCATCACATTCTGACCCAACGCCTTTTTGAGGCATGATACATGAAACACATTGTGCACTCTACTATCTGTGGGAAGCTCCAACTCATAAGCCACCTCACCAACTCGCTTGATGATCTTGAATGGTCCATAATAGCATGGCTTGAGTTTCTCTATACCACTCTTCTTGAGAGAGGACTACTTATATGGTTGCAACATGAGGTAAACCATATCATTTACCTAAAAACTACACTCAGTCCTCTTCTTGTCTGCATACTATTTTTTTTGGTTCTGAGCTCTAGCAATATTATCTCTGAGAGTAGCAACTATATCCTTACTTTCCTGTAATAGTTCACCTGCACGGGGTACTCAATTGTCTCCCAACGATAAATCTAAGAAACTAGGTGCCTCATAACTATAAAGTGCCATGAAGGATGTCATTTGTATAGTCATATGATATGTAGTATTGTAACAATACTCATAGAGATATATCCATCTGACCCAAACTCACTGTTGATTTGCCACATAATTCCTCAAATACCCTTCCACCCATTTGTTTACAATCTCTATTTGACCATCAGTCTATGGGTGATAATTGGTACTAGGTGTAAGCTCAGTGCCACACAACCGAAATATCTCCTACCAAAAGTGACTCATGAAGCAGTTGTCCCTGTCACTCACAATGCTCTGAGGCAAACCGTGTAATCTAAACATCTCCTTGAAGAAGACCTTTGCCACTTGAGATGCTGAGTATCTAGTAGCGATAGGGAAGAAGTGAGCATATTTTGTCAGCATATCCACCACCACATAGATACAATTGCACCCCTGGGCCTTGGGCAAGCCCATAATAAAATCCATAGAGATGCACTCCCAATTCCTATCAGGAATAGGAAGTGGCTGTAGGAGCCCTGCTGGTTAAGTGTGCTCTTGTTTGTTCTGCTGGCAAACATGACACTCACGCAAATACTGCAAAACATCAGCCTTAAGTCCCATCCAAGTGAACCATTCCTGTACTAACCTGTAAGTCTTGAAATACCCATGATGGCCTACTGTAGGTGAATTATGGAATGCTCTCAAAATCAACTACTTCACTTTCGATCCAAGGACTAAGTAAATCATGTTCTTGTAAATGATCAAATCATCTATGAGAGTGTATCTGGTGTCGATTATTGTCCCCTCCACTATAGCAGAGGCCCACATGTCTTTGACATATTCTACTACAATCAAGTGTCGCCAATCCTCTGATATCTGAATCATAGAAGTGAGGTGTGGCCTATGGGATAAAGCATCTGCAACAATATTTTGTGTTCCCTTAACATATGTGATATCAAAATCATATGCATGTAACTTACTCATCCACTTCTGTTGACGATCATTCAGGTCCCACTGTCCCAAAAAGTGCTTCAAACTATTATGATCAGTTTTAATACAAAATTTGCAGCCCACAAGATACTGTCTGAATTTGGCCAAGGCATGCATGATGGCCAACATCTCCTTATCATATATGCTGAATGATCTCTCAACCCCTCTGAGTTTCCTACTCTCATAAGCTATAGGATGCTTGTCCTGCATAAGTACAGCACCAACTCCCTCTCCAAAAGCATCACATTGAAGCTCAAATGGCTTTGTGAAATCAAGTAATGCTAACACTAGGCATGTAGTCATTATTTCCTTGAACCACATAAAACACTCTTATTCCTCCTGAGTCCACACAAATGCCCCTTTCTTCAGAAAATCTATCATGGGTGCTACATGTCATGAGTAGCCACTAACAAACCTGCGATAGAATCCACATAGACCAAGGAACCCTCTTAACTGTGTAAGGTTCTCTGGTGGTGGCCAATCAACAATAGCACGAATCTTTTCAGGATCCATTCGCACTCCTTCTGCACTAATCATGTGTTCAAGATACAACAATTCTGTCATCCCCAAATCACATTTGGACTCCTTGGCATACAAGGACTCGCTCTGTAAAATGCTTAATACTGTCTCCAAGTGCTCTAAATGTTCCTGCCATGTCCTGCTATAGATCAAAATATCATCAAAGAACACTAACACAAATTTCCTCAACTGATGGTGGAAGATCTTGTTCATAGTGGACTGAAAAGTGGCAGGTGCATTAGTCAAACCAAAAGGCATGACTACAAACTTGAAATGCCCGTAATGACACCTAAAAGTAGTTTTTTCAATATCCTGCTCTCAAACTCTGATCTGGTGATAGCTTGATCTCAAATCAATTTTTGTGAAATAACAGGCCCCATGCAATTCGTCTATCAGCTCATCGATGCGTGGGATGGGATATTTGTTCTTTATAGTTCTCTTATTCAACACCCTGTAATCAATACACATTCATAGAGTACCATCCTTCTTTTTTACCAAAGCAATAGAAGATGCAAAGGGTGACTTACTTGGTCTGATGTGTCCCATTGCTAGAAACTCGTTGATGGTCCTCTCGATCTCATCTTTGAGTCATTTTGGGTGCTGGTATGGTGTGATCATGATAGGCTTAGCACCTTCCTCCAACTCGATAATGTGCTCAATACCTCTGTCTGGTGGCCTACCTAGTGGAATCTCACTGAATACCTTTCCATACTTGATTCTTAATTTTTGAATATCTGGATGATATTTAGTCTTATGTTGCCCCTCCTGGGTAGGCATCAAAGTGCATATTTCTATCCACTCTATGTTATTATGTTTGGCTAATCTCTCCAACCGCCTAAATGAGATAGTCCTAACATCACCATTACGGATAGCCTTTAGCACATGAGTCCTACCATCCACCACGAATTGTATCTCCATATCCTCCAATCTCAAGGTAACCTCCTTCAAAGAATTTAGCCATTGCATCCCAAGTACTATGTCCATGTCACCCATGTTGACCACATGATAGTCTACCTTAAACTCATAGTTGTTCAGGCGTAAAGGTAGATCTCGCACCATCCTATCACAATGAAGAGTATATCCATCAACTACCTTAACTCTTAGTCCCTCAAACTCCTCAACAATGAGTCCACGCCTCTCCTAAAATTGTGCATCAATGAAATTATGTGTGACACCTATATCTAATAGAGTAATAATCTTTTGTCCTACCAAGACTCCCCGAAATCTGAAAGATCCCTCTCTTTGAATACTAGACAGACGTGCCTCTTGTAAATGTATCTCTGGAGCTTCTTTTTTCTTAGCACTATCTACCTCTTGTTCACCCTCTGCCTCATTAGGATCCTCATCATGGTGCTCTGAGATGTCTGAATCTAAACCTTCGTAATAAGCCCACAACACCCGGTTAGCCTTCCCCTTAGGCTTCATAGGACAATCATGACCAAACTCATAGGGACCTTTACAAAAGAAGCATAGCTTCTTCCTATACTGGTCATTAAGTGTTTCCTTATCCCAAGGTGCAGCTAGCTTGTCTTTTGAGTCACTAACCTTCTCTTTACCCTTTGTTATCTCTAAATGATGAAGAACTCTTTGAACTAAACTGGTTTGCTGGAGCTGCAAGTTCCATACTGTGGGCTTTCTTCATGGCTTCCTATAATGTAGGAGGATCAAAGGCCTTTACCCACCCCTTGAGTGGTTCAGTTAATCCTTCTGTGAATAAAATAACTAGCATCCTTTCTAAAATGTCAGGCACCATCATTGCAAGCTTCTGGAAGTCATTGATAAATTGTTCTAAGCCTCCTGACTATCTCAACTGGGCTAACTCCCAGAAATAAACTTCAGGATTTTTTTATCAAACCTTTCTATCAATCTATCCACAAACTCCTAATAAGTGGTTACCTGATTGTGTTGCAATGTGATCATGCCATGTGTCCACCAATCATGTGCTGCCCCATCTAAGTGTAAAGTGGCATACTTGAGTGCTTCAAATTCTGTCATCATTTTCCAAGATAGGAAAGTATCCACCTTATGAATCCAAGCACAAGCAGTCATTTTTCCACTGCCATCAAATGTGGGTAATACCAACTTGTTGGTGACCTGTTGCAACTCACTGTGTTTATCTACTTGCTTCTACTTGGTAGCTCTATAATTCAGGTACATGTCAAATGTCCATCCATCCTATACATATTCTAGTAATGAATCCCATTCATTCCTCACTTGTCGGAGTTCATCTACAATATCTATTACCATAGCATCAAGTGTGCATGCTGGAGTTTCTTCTCCGAATGTAGGACGTGTGGGTCTGTTAGCTGTTCTAGACCGTGTCCTATGTTGTGATCCTACTATGCTCCTATCATCTTGGTCATTATTATGATTATTCATCTTATTTTCCCCAATCAAATGTTGCATCATAACCATCATTTCCTGTGTACTTGCCTCTATTGACTGTAGAAGCCTCTCTTGTTGCTGTAAAGTCTCATCATCTCGCACACTTCTGGATGGGCTTTGAGAATGTCTCTCAGCCATATTCTTAGTTATGTTGGTTCTTTTGTAAACTAAATTAAATGGTGGCTGGGTAACCTTATCAGGCTAGTAGGAAACCACTCTGATACCATTGTAATGAACCGTACCAATAGGTCACTAAAAAAAACCCTAAATTTAATACACAACTAAAGTATATTGCTGAAATAAGGAAATAATAGTGCCAATGTATTCATTCAATGATAACCAAATATTTTTACAAATGATATGTCAATTTTCAGCACTGAAACATTATGACCTGGCACATTATAGACAACCCTAACTGGCTGTATACAATTGAGAACTTATTACAACTACAAACTAAAATGAGAACCTGGATTGATCAAATACTGGAGACTGACTGCCGAAGATGATATGGTGAAAGTGAAACTCCACTTGAAACTCCAAATCAAAAATTAAGCACAAGTGAAAGGACTGAAATATCCTTCCCACAGCTGCAATAATTTAGGTGATCTCTCACACCCTCAAAATTGCGTACCAATTGACAGTTTTTGTTCTCAATCACCAATTGTGACTACTTGCAGAAACCCCAGGCTCCACAACGCACATAAGAAAAAATCAATAATAAATCTCGATGATAGGCAATGAGCCCTCAATGCCTATTTATTGTTTTTTCCTTGATAGGTCGACCTCCCTTTTTAATTTTTCTCTGCTTCTTCTAGCAACCTCTAGAAGATTTTTGTTTAATTTAATTTATAAAGTTACCTTGTAATATATATATTTTAATTGATAACTTTATAATTAATTCCTCCAAAAAATGGGACATTATATCAAGATTGAATCCTCCATTAGAATCTTTAGGAAGTAGGGTAGGAGAAGTAGACCAAGGGATATGGGGGTCCATGAGATAACTTAGCTAGGTTTTAGGGGAGGGTAGAGAAATGGACGTAGAAAGCATTTTAGGCACAAAAGAAGGGGTGGAGCTCTCTGGGGTCCAACCTAACTTAGTAGACAAACAAGAGCCAAAAATTGAATCATCTAAAATTTCCATAGTGTATTCTTATCTTGTTGAGTAACATTTACTTGCTTAGCTTTACGGTCTAGATTAATCCTGGTACTTGAAACAAAAAGAACATTTTGGGGGCATGGGGATCCAATAATTTCTTGGTCATGGATGAAATAAAGGTATAGACCAAACTATTAAGAGCAATAGATAAGGTGGTGTTGAAACCAATTGTTCAATTGTATATTATCTTTAATGTTACACAAAATGTCAAGTCTTTACCAGTTAGTGTCTGCCAAGCTCACTTAACATTGAAGATAGTTTCCAGTGTCTGCCAAGCATTTTAGAGATAACCAAGTTTAGAGATAATATGTGTTGAGCTTCACTTGGGCACCAAAGGAGGTTTATAGAAATACAATGTCTACCGAGTTCACTTAGAACTTGTTGGCACGAAACCAGTGTTAATCGGGCCCACTTAGTTACCAAAGGAATTTAGTTTAGGATGTAGTCTTAACTGAGTTCTTGCGGTTAACAAAGGAAGTATGAAGAAAGTTTTTTTTTGAGATAGTGTTGACCGAGCTGGGTCAGCTAACAAAGGATTTAATTGAATCAGCATATTTAGTTTGATGAATTTATTTGTTAAGTCTAGCCAACTTAAGGGATGAATATTGAATATTTGTAAGTATATTCAAGTCAAATTAGTAAGACAAAAGATGTAAGTATAAGGTAGAGTTGTACAATTGCATGGGCTGAAAAAGATAAATCAAGGAAGTGAATTGGAAGGATAGTTTAGTATCCTGAGTTTACCAAGCTACAAAGTGTTATCTTATCAAGGAGGATCAAGTATTTAAGACAAATAGAGATCATTAATTCAGTTGCATCAACAATCAAGTCATGTCATTGTTACTCTCTAATAATTGTAGTAGTATATCAAATCTCTTAATAGAATTAGCTTAACAACTATTTGCCAAATCCTCTAACAAGGTGGCATTTTTAGATTGAAGTATCTAAAGGCCTCTAACAAGGCCACTCCTTATAGGGTCACACATAACAGTGTGTTTTGTAACCTTTAACAGGCTTGGCTCCTAATAGGTCTCATTTCAGAAGAGTGAAAAACAATAACTAGTTGCAATTGGTGGCTTTTCCTAAATTGGGTTTCCACATTAAGTCCTGGTGACATATGCATTCATGTTATTTTCTTTATGATTCTGCAATGAAATTAATTAAGGTTAATCACATTAAACATATTAAGAAGAATTTATTTTAGTAATTGTCAAGTAACAGTGATTCTTAGTGTTTGTCGAGTGATTCAATGCTAACTGAGTTACAAGAGTATTTTCCATTTTAGTAGAGTTTGGTTTTGATTTGTATTGACCTTTAAGGGATCTAGGATTTATTTTTGTGGTAACTGATTCACCCCTCCCCTCTCAATTACTCTTATATTTCTAACAATTGGTATTAGAGATTTTGGTGCTTACAGAGAAGGTTTCAAGGACCTAAGCTAAAGGTCAGGATGTCTTATAGAAGGGAGATCCCTAAGCTGAAAAGAGATAACTACAAGGCATGGAAAAAACTCATGAGATTGAATTTGGAAACCATTGTAGACTCAGGCCTGAAGTACCTAGACATCAAGTATGTGGCAACTACTAAAACTATGACTATTGAAGAAATTATAGAAAAGAAGAATCATAACATTATGATGATTGATATTGCTTCAACCCTTAACTATGTTGAACTTGATGAAGTCAAAGACTGTGATATTGCTTATGAGATGTGGATCAAGCTAAAATCCATCTAGGAAGGAGATGATAATGTTAGAAGAGCTAAAGTAGAAAGTCTTCGAGGACAATTTGATCAAATGAAAATGAGAGAAGATGAGAACATTGCAAAATACAGTGATAGAATCAAAGACAACATGTGTGCAATTAGAGCCTCGAGAGGAAAGATAGAAGATGAGATAGTGGTAAGCAAGGTTCTCATAACACTTCTTCCTACATATGTAATTAGAGTTTCAACAATTCAAGAGATGAGATGCAATCCCAAGATTAATATAACATTGGATGTAGTAGTGGGAAGATTGACAACATTTGAGTTAGATAACTATGATAACTATGTTCCTAACACTAGCAACCTTGAGTCTACATTTCAAGCCAAGCTATCTTTCAAGAAGAAAGCTGCAAAATCTAAAAGGCAATCTGATAGTGAGGATGAAGATGGCTCTGATGAAGCTCTTGAAGTCATTGAAGCATTACTTGCAACAAGATTTCCCAAGGTTAAAGGAAAGTACAAAGGTAAAATTCTTTTGATCTTCTTTCCTTGTGAAGAAGTTGGTCACATTGCTGCAAGGTGTCCAAATAGAGAAGGAAAAGAAGAAAAGAAGAATGACAAGTACAAGGGCAAGAAGGACTTGAAAAGCTACAAGGATTACAAGGACAAAGGTAAGAAATCTTGTTACATTTCTAAAGATTCTGATTGTAGTGAAGAAGAAGATGAAATGGTTTATATTGCTGCTAAAGATGAATCAGATGATGAGAATGATAAAATGGCACTTATCTCACATATTAGTAAGACTGATACATGGATTATTGATAGTGGTTGTTCTCACCATATGACTAGTGAAAAATCTAAATTTGAGAACTTGTTACACTATGATGGTGGAAGTGTTAGATTTGGCAATGATGAACCATGTAATGTGAAAGTTAAGGGTTGTATTGCATTGAGAAATGATCTGATATGTGATAGTTCTTACTGAGTTAAAGGACTAAAGCATAATCTACTTAGTGTGGCTCAATTGAATAAAATTGGATTCAAGGTAGAATTCATTAATGGAAAGGCCAATCTGCTAGATGGGAAAAGAAATCTAGTTGAGATTGGCATGAAAACAAAAGGTAATCTATTCTACCTAGATCTAATGGAAGTTCACATTTCATTTCTTAAGTAGAATAAAGATGGTTATGGCATAAGAGGTTATGTCATGTGAACTTTGATAACTTGGTAAACAAAAGCAAGAACAAAAGGGTTAGAGGCATTCCAAATATCAAGAAACTAGACATGGGTATGTGCAAGAATTGCCAAATTGGTAAGCTGGGAAAGAAAAGTTTTAAAAGCAAAAACTATCATTATGAAGAAGTGTTGGAGTTAGTTCACACAGACCTTTGTGGACCTATTGGCACAAAAAGCTACATAGGAGATAAGTAATTTATTTTATTTATTGATGATTATTCTAAAATGATGTCGATTATGTATTTAAAAGATAAATTAGAAGCTTTTCTAAAGTTCAAATTGTATCTAGATAGAGTGGAGAAAGAAACAAGAAAGAAACAAAAAAATTTAAGATCAGATAGAGGAAAAGAATTCATTTCTAATGAATTCAATGAATTCTACAATGAAAGAGGAATCAAGATGCAAGTGTCTACACCTGGTGCACCTTAGCATAATGATATTGCTGAAAAAAGGAATAGATCAATCATGGATTGTGCAAGTACCCTAGTGATAGAGAAGAACGTTGCTATCAAATACTAGAAGAAAGCAATCAGCATTTCAGTTCATACCATGAACCAAGTTTAGTTGATGAAGGATTCAAATCAAACACCCTTTGAGTTATGGTATGACTATAAACCTAATGTGTGTTACTTCAAAGTATTTGGTAGTAAATGTTATATTTTGAAGGAGTCTAGAAAATGAAAATTTGATGTGAAAAGTGATGAAGGCATATGTCTTGGATATTCCAATAAGAGCAAAGCAAATAAATGTTTGAATCTATTTACTCATATAGTTAAAGAATGTGCACATGTGAAGATTGATGAATTTATAGAAAAGAGTGAAGAAAAAAGTTGTAAGGAACTTGAAGACTACAAAAACTTTGTCTGCTATAGGCTTGATACTATACCTAATGCTTAAGCAATTGAAAGTCAGCAGTCTTCAGCACCGAGTCCCCAAAATCTCTAGTTCAACCCAAGTTGTGGCAAGTGCAACTTGAGTCATCAGAAGGACCCAAGTCACAGTCAGAAGGACTTGGGTTTCAACAAGAGGAAATTGAGTCACATTCTAATGGACCCGAGTCATAGACAGTGGGACCCAAGCATGATTTAGAAGATCATGGTGAACCTAGTGATTTTAAAAAGAAGGATCCTAGACTTTTTGGCTATGTCAGAAGGCATCAAGCACCTAATAAAATCATTGGAGATTAGTTAGTTCGTACAATGACAAGAAATAAACTGAAAGGTAAATGTTTGCTTACTAAATTTGAACCTAGAAAAATCAAAGATGCATTAGAAAATGAAATTTGGATTGAAGCAATGAATGAAGAAATTGATCAAATAGGAAGGAATAAGACTTCGACTCTTGTTCCTAGACCCAAGGATAAGAATTTAGTTGACACAAAATGAGTATTCAGAAATAAGTTCAATGAGAATGGAGAAGTTTCAAGAAACAAGGCAAGACTAGTTTGCAAGGGTTATGCTCAAGAGGAAGGTATTGACTATGGAGAAAATTTTGCTCCTGTTGCTAGACTAGAAGGTGTTAGAACACTCCTTGCATATTTAGCACACAAAGGATTCAAAGTATATTAGATGGATGTGAAATCAACATTCCTGAATGGAATCTTAGAAGAGGAAGTATACATTGAGCAACCAGAAGGTTTTTTTGATCCTAGCAAAAGGGAAATGGTTTGCAGATTACACAAAACTTTGTATGGTCTCAAACAAGCCCCTAGAGCATGGTATGAAAGATTGCACAAGTATCTCATAAAGATTGGTTTTCAAAGAACTAATGATAACAACAACATATACATCAAATGACTAGATAAGAAGATTGTATTGGTAGAAATCTTTGTGGATGATACATTGTTTACTAGAAATGATGGGGTTAGTGAAAGAAGTTGGGTCTCACTTTTGGCCTAAAAGTGGAAGTGTTTTTTCGATTTTTGAAATATTTTGTCAATTGATGCCAAAATTTGAGCCATTTAGAGATTAAATATTAAAAAACTTTAGAAATAAAAATTGTAGTGCCTGGGATCTTCTTTTTGAGTATGTAATTTATTTGTATACCCATATGATAGATTTTTTTTTTGGTGTGGATATTTAAAAACTACTTTTTCAAAATCCCTATTTCAGGATCATACCACGCTCGTGTACAGACACCATAATTTGACACAAATAAATCAATTTTGATAAATCCTTTTAAAGGGAGTTACCTAATACACCTAAGATTGATGACAATATTTTTCCTTAATTTTTTATTGAATAATTTTTTTATTATTGATTATTAATTGGCTATAAAGGTAAATTTTAAAACCTCTCATGTACGGACACCATAATTTGATCAAAATTTCACTTTTTTCAAAAAAAATTTAACCTCAAAAGAATTGTATGTAGATTGATGACATATAAATTAATTTAATAAAAACTATAAAATAAAAAAGTTATTAAAGTTTTAGTGAATGTCACTTTTTAACATTTAAGAGGTGGTTTTGATTAATAAATAATGAAAAAACAACAAATAAACAAATAACACTATAAAAATTACATTTTTGAAATCAGAACAGTAAGACCTATAATGGGTTTTTGTTTCAACAAAAAATTCAATGGGGACGACTATATAAAAGTTATGACAATCCATAAAATTGTTGATTAAATGCCTTATAAAAAAAATGGTTCATAAAGGCATGGCTTGGTTGGACCAAGCCTATGCCATGCCTTTCCCCAAGGCAAAACCCCATGCAAAAGTTGCGTCCATTCCAAATTCTCGATCATGTTTTAAGAATCAGGCACCAGATTTGTAATTAAAAAATTGGGTGCCCGATTGCATGTTAACCATTGTAAGAATCGGGTACCCAGTTGTTTAAAAATTGGGTACTTGATTCTTTTAAAATCAGGTACCCAATTTTTAAAAAATTAGGTACCCAATTTTTAAATAATCAAGTACCTAATTCTAATGTACCCATTGGGCCCCAAAAGCTACTCCACATACCAACATTCAATGATTGAAATGATTGAATAACAGTTTTGATCTACAATAGAAAATTCTATCATAGTTATTCTATTTTCTTGTCTTCTTGTACAATTTGCAAGCTATTGATTCAAATTCAAAACTAGTGCAAACATGGGATCAAAACAATGAAGAGAGAAGAAAACAAAAGTTCTGACAGATGAGAAGATTGTAAAAAATAAAGAGAATGAAGCACAACGTCAATGAGAGAGAAGAAAAAGAATTAGAGACGAACAATGTTTCAAAGGAGAAAGACATCGAAGATCATACCATGATGAATGAAGAGGCCAAAGAAGAGAACCCAATACAAGGAAATTCAAGTGCATATTCTAATCAAACATTCAATACAGGTCTGTCTCCAAACCCTTGAATTTTTTCTCGTGATGAAATTGGTGATTTTTTAGAAGCAAGTTACAATTTAAATGATTTAGATTTTCTTCATGAGAATAAATTGTCAAACGATCATGCACAAAAAACTCTAATGAAAATGCATGCACCGAAAGAAATACCAAGAAAAATTAAAAATGAGATTCAAATCCCAAATAATAGTGAAAATGAAATGTCAATTGAAAATTAAAATTACATGAATGTAGACATATAAACACCAACTATTGAACAAACATGTCAGAATGATAGTAAGGTGTCTGCACATAATTTTCATATTCCTAATGATGTGCTAGATAATTTTGAGGAATTGGTTTCATGGAGACAAATTAGGACACATGCTAATAGATTATATAGACATTTTTTTTATAATAAGAAATTTGGGTTTCAATGTCAGTTGATGTTGCAACTAATTAAAATGTCTAAAATGTGAAAATTAATGAGAAGGTTAGGAATGTATGCAAAACCCAAGAATAAAAATGAGTTTTTAAAACAAGTTGTATCCACTATTGCTAGTGCTTTTGATGTTATTGGAAAGAGAAGTCACTCTAAAGATAAGAATGTAGTACGATGAGCAATAACAATAGCTTTAGTTAACAAATAAACAACTGACAAAAAGTTGATTAGCAACATAAGTGGATATTTTAATGTGAATTGTAAGACTTTAAAAAGAGTTGTAAAGAGAAGGGTTAACTTTGAATGTGATCCAATAAATATTTTGTGGACTTCTAGTCATAGACTTCTGAGATGTGATATGAAACTTACTAGTGAAGTCAAAAGTTTGGTTGAAATTTTTTGACATGATAATACAAAAGTATCACCTAATTCAAGAGATGTTCTTAAATTGAGAATTGGGTTAAAAATACGTGATCCACATCCTAAACACCTTTTAGACATGACTCAAACTAAATTCTTTAGAATATTTGTAGATGGTAAGGTATTAAATATTACCATAAGTCAAAGGCCTTTTGAAAAGTGTAAACCATGGTATGTAAGGATTAACAAGGAAATAATCACATGTTGTTGTAAAACTCATATTCAATTTTGTTACCATTATGATGTATTTCGATCTATACATGGTACCATGCATAGTAAAGAAATGTTGTAGGAATGTGGTATAAAAATACCACCTCAAAATATAAAGGATTTCATATTAGGTTTATTTTGTAAGCCACCTAATGATCAATACTTTCTTTTCAATGCATGTCTTTCTAGTACATGTGATATGTGTGACAATCTTTCTTTGTTAGATGAATGTTTGCATGAAAATTCTTTGACTACTATTGGAAAAAAATTAGTTGAGGTAAAAATACTCAAAACTATTGAATATCCATTGAAGGATTGGAAGATTGGAAGAAGTTGTGATCTAGTTACAAATAAAGTTAGTGGTCATGCATTTATGGATGAGTTTAAGAGTGTGATCATACCAAAATATGTTAAATGCTCTCAATATGCTAGATGGCTTGATGGAAAATTTTGCATATGTAAGAATACATTTCTAATTGGTGCTATACTTTCAGTTGTTAACTTTGTAGAGAACTACACACTTGCACCACAAGAAGAGGTACAACCACAATATTACAATTTAGTGCAAGTAACAATATATGTTTATATAGTTTATAGGCATGCACCAGATAGTATAGAGGAGGATCAAAAAATATTGAAAGAGTACCATTTTTATATGAGTGATAATAAATTCCATTCATCTGAGTTTGTCCAATATCATTTCAAGGTCTTTTATGATAATTTAAAAGAGAGACAAATTAAAATGACACAACATTGGATATGGTCAGATAATTGTACAGGACAATTCAAGAATGCTAGAATGTTCTATTGGTTGAGTAGGACACATAGGCAAACTAACATCCAACATGTGTGGAGTTTTTTTGGGGCTGGACATGGTAAAAGAGAACATGACGGTGTTGGTGCATGTGTGAAGAAAGCCCTTAGTAGAGAGTAATTAAAATTTGAGGAAAAAGCTAAATTCAAAAATGCACAAAGATTGTCGAATGGTGTAACAAATATTTATACACAGGATCAAGTGAGAACTCTACAATCAAATGTTTCTTCTACCTAGTTGAAGAGAAGAATATCCTTTCAAGATATGACTATGATACAATTAGTGGGTCAACTAAATGGCATTCATTTAGGAGTTCAAATTCTAACACTTGGACTATATGGACTAGGGAGCTTGCTTGTTTTTATCAATTTTGTTTTACATGTGAATGGGAAGAATGCGAGAATATAGAATGGGTTTGAAGATTGGCAACAAAAATCATTAGCACCTACTGACAGACATTTTCAAGATGATATAGTAAATGAAAGTTGGAATGTTACTTTTGCATCAGAAGACTATGATCATATTTAGCACCTCATAGAACCTTGTATGCACAATTTAATTAGATTTTGTTGTGATCTCATGCTTCAATTTATATAATTTGCATATGTACTCACATGATTAAAGTGTTTCTATACTTTATCTTATCTTGTAGGACATGTTTATGCTGTTATTGTGCCTAGTAATAATGATGAACAAACTGAGTATTGGCTAGCTAGATGTGTGGAACCTAAGAAAAAATTGATATGTCATCAAGTAGACAATGACGGTTTTGAGTATCCAATTGGGTCTGTCCTTGTAGTTGGCACCTGGCTACATAGATACCTAACAAGAAGAAATTATTTACCAACATTTGAAGACTAACAATCTAAAAAGAAGATTTTACACTATTCTCATTTGGTTGTGGCAACGAATAGCAAATTAGAAAGATACAAAGGGAGACCCGCCAATAAGGTATTATGGACAATTTCAATGGACGAGCATGAGACAATCATAGATGCATTGCAAGAGACAGAGAATGTAGATGGTATAGTGGGATGACTACAATTAAATCAAACACATGTAAGTTTTTTCTTTATTGTGTTATTTTTATATATGTACTTATATAATTTAATTACATGTATGTTTGCGCTATCAATACCAAATTAGAGAATATATATATATATATATATATATATATATATATATATATATATATATATATATATATATATATATATATATATATATATATATTCCTCTTATTTAGGTCTCAATTACAATTTATGCAAATTTAAATGTTAAAGTGGATCAAACATCAACATCTTGTGCAATTCCACATAGTGAGTACATACAAATTAGACATATATTTACATAGTTCAAATACCTCATATTAATTTATGCATTTATTAACATGTGTTTTTGTTTTACAATTTTATTTTACAGGATCTCATTTGAAGAGATGTGTTGAACCAATTTTATATTTTGAGTTCACTTCTATAAATTTATCATTGACATTATCTTACATATATTGTGAAATATGTTGTACAAACAAATTTAAAAATAGGAGTTTACTTCTATTTGAAAGTTAAAGGTGTGCACTTGATATTATAAATTAATTATCAATTTAAGTAATGACCTATTTTTTTCCATTACTTTTACATTCAAGCATGTTTAAATTAATGTTTGTTTGAAGTTTCAAATTACTATTGATTGTAATATTAAACCCTTCACTTATACATGATAATTTAAAGATCATTACTCATTGTATTTATAATAGGCTATTGTTATGTTGATAATTAAAATGTATGTTTAACCATGTTAACCATGTTAAGTGAGAGGAAGTGAAGGAGGAAGAGAGGGAGAGAAAGGGAGGGAGGGATACGGGGAGGGTTATAAGTGCTTGTAATTTATCAGAAAGGGTTATAATGGGTTTTAGGTAGCCCTACAATCCCTTTGGACCCATTATGACTCCTTAGGACACATTAGGAGCCATTAGGAAACCTTAGGACAAATTAGCACCTCTTAGGACCCCTTACAACACATTAGTTATTGTAGTCCTAAAAGTAATCTTTTCTAATGTGTCCTAGTACATTCTAATGTTTCCAAGAGGTTTTGATGGGTCATATGTGGTCATAAGAAACCTTAGGACCCATTATGACTCCTTGGAACCCATTCATACCATTAACACACTTTATGAACCCTTAGAACACATTAATCATTGTAGGATACACTTTAGGGTTGTAATGTGTCCTAGTCAATCCTATCTTTACCTAAGGAGTTTTAGTGGGTCCTAAGTGGTTCTAGGAATCCTTGAGACTAATTACAACCTCCTAGGAACCATTATGACCCATTATGAGCCTTTATAGCATATTAGTCATTGTAGGACACCGTTTAGAGGTCTACTGTGCCTTAATGAGTCCTATGTGGTTTGAAAACCCATTAATAAGCTTTAGGGTGCACATTATGACCATTTAAAACATAGTAAAATCCATTAATGTCTCTTGGATAATCTTAAGGGGCATAAGACACACTAATGGGTCCTAATGTGTCTTAAGGGGTTCTAATGTGTTTTAAGTGATCCCATGACCTTTTAGGATCTGTTAGGAACCCTTATAATCCATTATGGGCCATTAGGACACATAAGAACCAATTATAACCCCTTTGAACGCATTCACCATCATACGATACACTACTATGTCCAAAGGCATTATAATAGTTCCTAAGTGGTTGTAATTAGTCGTAATGTTTCCTCTTGGATTTTAAATTGTCTTAATATATCATGATAATAATATATACTACATACACTACCATGATAAGAAGTCGATAGTACATGGTCTAACATGTCATAAAATGATCTATGAAGTCAAAAAATACATATAATATAGTTAGCTATCCTAATACAAAGTTATCAAAATAAACAATATGTGTCATAAAAACACAATCTAAAGGTGACAACAAGACCTAATTTATCTGATCAAATGTCCTCTTTACTCCACATGAAGAGGACTCAGATGGATCATCCTATGTAATATGAGCTATCTCATCATGTGGGACACCCTATGAGGTAGATGGATCATCTTGTGTAACATGTGGCACGTCTCATCATGTACATGCTTAATTGAAATGGGTTTCAAAATCTAGCTTGCAAATAAATTAAATATTCACTACATAATAAAATAAATACCACATGAGATGGGTGTCCCTCTGTAATGGGAGGAGGTGGACTATGAAAGCTACCAAATGTGGCAGTGGTGAGGTCTTGTAATTTACAATATATACATTTTAAAAATTTGATAAAGAGCATAATGGACTATGTATGTACATAAATCACAATACTAACCTCAAAGGATGATGTAGGTACCTCCATCTGACTTAGTCTTGTACTCTTAGCAACACTCATGGTGACATAGTCCTAAAATTATGGATACATAAAAATTGAGTCAAAAATATATATACATAAATAATTACAAAGTATGTAATCTAAAAAGTACATCATTTGTGTGTGTGTGTGTGTGTGTTTGTGTGTGTATCATACCTGAGTAGTAGCCAATGTCACAGATGTGTCTAAAGGTATGCTAGCACGATGATCAAAAGATGGAGTCGAAAATAAACTATATTGAGGCTTGTATGGATGAGTATAATGCATCTCCTATTTGTAAAATCAAAACACATAAAATATATACATGAGTTAAAATTGTTCATGATGCAAGAGTATCCTAGATTTCCTTGTAATCCTGCACTTTAGTTCATTCTGATAGTTTCTACCAAGTTTTAGTTGCTAGTGAGTGCCAGTTCCCAGTTGATACCGAGTTACCAGTTTCAAGTTGATGTCGAGTTGCCACTTTCCAATTGATGCAGAGTTGCTAGTTTCCAGTTGATACCAATTTGGTAGTTTCTAGTTGATGCTAAGTTGCCAATTTCCAGTTGATGTTGAGTTGCTAAGTTTCTAGTTGATGTTGAGTTGCCGAGTTTCTAGTTGATGCTGATGTGAAGAACCTCCTTATAGCAATATCGTGAGAATGCTCGAAATAACAGAATACAAAGTGATAGCAGAACTCAGAATAAATCTACTGATCGCAGGCCACTTTGAGGGGGTAACCTCCTTTGAGCAAGCTCAATACAATAAATTCGTCCGTGCCCATCAAGGGCCTCAACCTATTCTTATATACTGGGTACGATCTAGAAAAGTAATACTACCTATGCATGTGGGATAATAAAATAAACTCACGGGACGACTTACAAAGCATATGCGTCCAACAACACTACTCTAACAAAATAAATAGAAGGAACACACAGGTTCCTAACAGCTGAGTTGCCAATTTCTAGTTGATGCCGAGTGCAAGCTTCCAGTTCATGTTGAGTTACCTAGTAAATGCCAAGCATCAACATTTGGACGTGATTTCTGTGAGTTGACTTGAAGAATTTATTTTGATTGCGACATTTATGTTAAGATATTTTCTTGGGATGTGTCCAAACCATTGTTGTGTCGGCCCTCCTCGTATGTAATGTTCTAGAATAATCTGTAAGTTGTTTTGGCAAGTATATATAGAGTGTTTAGGCTTAGAGTTAGGCAAGTTTTGGAGAAGAGGATGAAAGAGAAGAACTAAAAGTGTGAATTCATTGTTGGATCTTTGAATGTGAATGTATTTGTATTTGGCCGCAACCCAGAAGGCCTTATAGTTGGGAATGTATGAAGATATTGTGATGAATCAATAAAAGTATTTCACTCTTTTCCCTGCTTTGGTTGTTGTTCCTGGTGTTTTCTTTCATTGTGTTAACTTTTGCAAGGTGGTTTGGATAGCTGGGTGAGCCTTTGGCCCTAGTTGTTCACCTTTTCCCTGCATCAATTGGTATCAGTGCCTGAGATTTGTCCTTGTAGAGATTGGATTGTGTAGAACCCTGATTTGGATTTTGTTGTAGGGTGGCAGATCTATGGATTTGACCTATAACTTGTAGAGGGTTATGATCTTGCAAGAACCTGATTTGTAAAGATGGTTCATAGTAGAAGAAATGCTGATGATGCTATATTGGATCAATTGAGACAAATTGTAGCCAGATTAGATGCTGTGAAGATAGCCTAGAGGAGAGGAGTACATCTTGATGATGTAAGTGATGATGAAGCAGTAGCACCAAACCATAATCCAAAACTTGAAGAAGATCAAGATGAGGAAAGATTGTTGTGAGTGTTGTCTAGGGAAAATTCAGCCTACTGTAGAAGTTGTTCCTTATGATGGAAAATTGGATATCAATGCTATGTTGGATTGGATCTCTGATATGGAGAAGTTCTTTGAGTATGAAAACACTCCTAATAATAGAAAGGTGAAGATTGTAGTCACTAGGTTGAAAGGTCATGCATCACTATGGTGGGAACATTTGCAAACTGATAGACAAAGGAGAGGAAAGGGAAGATCAAAACTTGGCCAAAGATGGTGAACAAGGTAAAGAAAAAATTCCTCCTTGCTAATTACCAAGTTAGCTTGTTGATAAAGATGCAAAATTTGATACAAAAGGACATGACTGTGAAAGAATATACCGAGGAATTCTATAGATTGGACATGAGATTTGGACATGTGGATGATGATGTTGAGAAAATTGCAAGGTACATTAATGGATTGAGATCTGGAATTCAAGATGGAATAAGTTTTGTGAAGTTGGAAAGTGTAGAAGAAGCATATCAATATGCCTTGAAAGCTGAGGAGATCTTAGCAAAGAAGCATGAACAAAGACAAGGAGGAAGAGGTGGTAGAATCTAGAGAGGCAGAGGTAGATCTTATGGTGAAGGTGGTAGATCTAAAAAATTTGTATAGAATAAAATCAAATCTGAATGGAAGAATGATGACAAGGGCAAGACTGAATGAAAATGTGGTAATTCTTACTGAGGAGGTACTAATTCTTACCCAGGAAGAGCTCATTCTTATTCTAGAGGTGGATTTAATGGTAATTGTTTTAGATGTGGTAAAGAGGGACATAGATCTTTTGAATGTAGATCCTCTAAAAGTGGGCAAGGTAAGAAAAATGTTGTGATTCAAGGAGATGATGAGGGTTCACCAAGTAGACCTGAAGCTAGAGAAAATCTAATGGTGAGAAGAACCTTATGTAATGAGGGAAGTGATGAGGAACCTGTTTTAAGAAGAAGTCTTTTCAAGACCAAATGTAAGATGGCTAGAAAATGCTACAAAGTGATCACTAATAGTGGAAGTTCTACAAATCTGACATCAAAAGATCGAGTTACCAAGTTGTAGTTGTAGAGGCTGAAACATCTCAAACCCTATCATGTTTCATGGATCAAAGATGATCATAAGATATTGGTGAGTGAGCAATACCTTGTGAAGTTCAAAATTGGAAATTACTTTGATGAAGTTTTGTGTGATATTATGCCTATGGATTGTTGTCCTATTTTGTTGAGTAGACCTTGGCAATATGATAGATATTTTGTACATGATGGAAGATTGAATCAATATACTCTTTGGGTAAATGGGAAGAAACAAACATTGCTACCTTTGATGGAAAGTCCAGATGAGGTTAGGTGCACTACAATAAAAGTTTGCATGGTTATTGGAAAACAATTTGAAAAGGAAGTGAAGAATAATCAAGTTTGTTTTGCAATAGTTCCTAGAGGACTAAGTGTTGGTAGTAATGATTGAGTAGTAGAAGTTGGTAATGACAAAGTGATAGAAGAAATTGCAGAATTTCTTAATGAGTACAAAAATATTGTTGCTGATGATATTCATGACGGTTTACCTCTAATAAGAAGTATAAGTCATTGTATGGATTTGATTCCTGGAGCTAGTTTGCCAAACAAAGCACCATATAGATTGACACCTACAGAGAATGAAGAACTTAATAGACAAGTACATGAGTTGTTGCAGAAAGGTTTGATTAGAGAAATCTTGAGTCCATGTGTACTACCTACTATATTAGCACCTAAAAAGAATGGAGAATGGAGAATGTGTACTGATTCAAGAATTATTAAAAGGATAACAGTGAAATATAGGTTTCCTATGCCGAGGATGGATGACATAATGGATTGTTTGAGTGGAGCAAAGTATTTTAGCAAGATTGATTTGAAGAGTGGATTTCATTAGATCAGAATCAGAGAAGGTGATGAATGGAAGACTGCTTTCAAGACAAAAGATCATTTGTATGAATGGTTGGTTATGCCTTTTGGTTTGACTAATGCACCTAGTACTTTCATGAGGTTGATGAATGAAGTTCTGAAGAGATTTTTGGATAAGTTTGTGATTTTTTTATTTGGGTGATATTATGATATTCAGTAAGACTAAGGAAGAACATCTTGAGCATATTAGACAAGTATTATAGAGGTTGAAAGAGGAAAAGTTTTCGATTAATCTAAAAAAGTGTTCTTTTATGCAAGAGAAATTTGTGTATTTAGGATTTATGATTTCAGTTGATGGTTTGAAGATGGATCTTGAGAAGGTTAAAGCAATTTTGGAGTGGCCTACACCTGAGAATGTGGGTGAGGTAAGATCATTTCATGGTTTGACTAGCTTTTACAAAATTTTTATAAAGAATTTCAATGTTGTTTGTAATGCTATGACTGAAACAATGAGGGGATATAAAAAGGAATTCAAGTGGACACATGGAGCTGATAAGAGTTTTGAGACTTTGAAACAAAAGGTTGTTGAATTACCTGTATTGGCTTTACCTGATTTCAACAAGGTATTTCAAGTTGAATGTGATGCAAGTGGTGATGCATTAGGAGTTGTATTAAGTCAAGAAGGTAAACCCATTGCTTTCTTTAGTGAAAATTTGAATGATGCTAAAAGGAAGTATTCTGTGTATGATCAAGAATTTTATGCTATTGTCCAAGCATTGAAGAATTGGAGACATTATTTGATTCCTAAAGAGTTTGTACTATATACTGATCATAAAGCTTTACAATACTTGGGAAGTCAACATAAATTAAATCAAAGACATATGAAGTGGGTTGAGTACTTGCAGATTTTTACATTTGTGATCAAGCATAAGAGTGGAGTCACTAATAGAGTTCCTGATGCACTAAGTAGAAGACTTCTTTGTTGACTGAAATGAAGGTGGAAGTTCTTGGTTTTGATAAAATAAAAGAGTTGTATGATGCTGATCCTAATTTTTCTAAGGCATGAAGAGAGTGCAGAGCACCAAATCTGATAGATCACATAAGTAAGTATGATGAGTATTTCATTCAAGAAGGTATGTATTTCAAAGGTATTTAGTTGTGCATTCTTAGAAGTTCTATGAGGTTGAATCTGATTAATGAAAAGAATAGTGGTGGATTAGCTAGACATTTTGGAATTGATAAGACATTGAGTTTGTTGAAAGAGAAGCATTATTGGCCACAAATGTATAAGAATGTTCGGAAATTTGTAAAGAGTTGTGGCATTTGTCAAAATGCAAAAAGGGTGAGTCAAAATACTAGTTTGTATACACCTATTAGTATTCCTAAGAAACCTTGGACTGACATTAGTATGGATTTTGTTCTTGGATTTCCTAAGACAGTGAAAGGGTATGATTCCATATTTGTTGTAGTGGACATATTTTCTAAGATGGCTCATTTCATACCATGTAAGAAGACATCAGATATTGAGCATGTTGCTGAACTTTTCTTTAAAGAGATTTTGAGATTACATGGATTACCAAGAAGTATTATTTTTGATAGAGATAGTAAGTTTGTTGGTTTTTTTGGAAGACTTTATGGAAGAAGATGGGTACTGAGCTGAAGCTTAGTTATACATTCCATCCACAGATAGATGGACAGATAGAGGTTGTGAATAGAAGCTTGGGTAATTTGTTGAGATGTTTAGTTGGGAATAAGTCAAGTAATTGGGAGATGGTATTAGCACAAGCTGAATTTGCATATAATAATTCTGTGAATAAGAGTATAGGGAAGACACCTTTTGAGATTGTTACTAGAATGCATCCTAGAGGTATATCAGATTTGAGAGATTTTGTTGGTGAAGAAAAGAAAAGTGTCAAGCAAGAGAAGAATTTGCTAATTTTATGGAGTCTTTGCATGAGGAAGTGAAATTGAGGTTAGAACAAAGTAATCAAAAGTATAAGGAGAATGCTCATCAATCTAGAAGACACCATGATTTTCAAGTTGGTGATGAGGCGATAGTCCATCTGAAGAAAGGAAGATTCGTAGTTGGAACATACAACAAGCTAAAGATTAAGAAATTTGGACCTTGTAAGATCTTGAAGCAGTTTGAAAGTGGTAATGCTTATGAAGTTGAGTTACCTGATGACATGCATATATCTCCCATATTCAATATTTTTGATTTGTATAAGTATCATGAGTGAAATGATGAAGTTGTTGTATCAGAAGATTATCTTAAGAAGTAGATTGAAGAAATTGAATAGATATTGGATTAGAGAGTTGGCAAGAGCACAAGAGGAAAAGATTACTATGAATATTTGGTGAAGTGGAAGAATAGACCAGTTGAAGATGCTACATGAATTTCTCAATCTAATTTGGATTCAGCTCAGGTTGGGACACTTGCATGATTTAGGAGAATCATTTCTCCAACCTTGGTTGTCTGATGTAGGAGCGTCCTAGGTTTCCTTGTAATACCACTTTTTAGTTTATTCTAACAATTGCTACCAAGTTCCATTTGCTGCCAAGTGCTAGTTCCCAGTTGATATCAAGTTACTAGTTTCTAGTTGATGTTGAGTTGCCAGTTTCCAGTTGATGTCAAGTTGCCAGTTTCCAGTTGATGTTGAGTTGCTAGTTTCTAGTTGATGTCAAGTTACTGCATTTCTAGTTGATGTCGAGATCCTAGTTTCTAGTTGATGCCAAGTTGTCAGTTTCCAGTTGATGTCGAGTGCCAGTTTCAAGTTGATGCCAAGTTATCCACTGAATGCCGAGTGTTACCATTTGGACATGATTTCTGCAAGCTAACTTGCAGGATTTATTTCAATTGCGATATTTATTTTAAGATATTTTCTTGGGATGTGTCTAGACCATTTTTGGGTTGACCTCCTCATATGTAATGTTCTAGAATAATCTATAAGCTATTTTGGCAAGTATATATAGAGTGTTTAGGCTTAGAGTTAGGCAAGTTTTGGAGAAGAGGATAAGAGAGCATAATTGAAAGTGTGAATTTGTTGTGGGATCTTTGAATGTGAATGTATTTGTGTTTGGCTGTAACCCAAAAGGCCTTATAGCTGGGCATGTATGAAGATATTTTGATGAATCAATAAAAGTATTTCACTCTTTTCCCTCTTTTGGTTGTTGTTCCTTGTGTCTTATTCGGTTGTGTTAACTCTTACAAGGTGGTTTGGATAGTTAGATGAGCATTTGGCCCTAGTTATTCACCCTTTTCATGTGCCAGTTCAGATTATAAGTTAATAATAATGTACATGCATAAAAATAATATAAATTATTTGTCTTTAGTCAAAATTTTATACCGTATGTATTTGAGGCTATGCCTCAGTGGTAACTGGATCAAGACCTGTACTCACATCAAACTGTGTAACAACCAACAATCCCTACAAAATTAGATAAAAGGAACATATGAGCACATTTTATTAAATTTAAGCTCAAGTATACATTTTTGCAATGTAATTTAAAGCGCATACCGTATGAGGGATGCCAACATCTGTAAGTCTTGAAAAAAGACTATACTACCTCCTAGGAGGAACAATATCTTCCATCCTCTATTATTTCAAAAGTAAAAATTAATATGGTTAATACAATTACACATGTATGTAGAAAGCAAATAATTATTTCATATCAAAATAATTGGGTTTCAAACCCAATTCAAACTTAGCCCATAACTTCCTAAGCAAGTACATGTACGCCTCATGATTAGCGTGCAATGGATGGTCAAATACCATCCACCACCACTCCCAAAAGTGTGCTGCTATTTGTGGATGTGTGCACCATCTAATAAAAATACAAGGCTTCCTCTTGTTAATCTCCTCACCTATCTTAGGGTTTACAAAATAGCTTTTAAAATTTCCTTTACCTATTTTGAGGTTATGGACCTCTATATAAGATAAGCCATCAGAATAGAAGGCATGCATGTTTTGCCTCCATAATCTAAATGAATCAATATCGTAATCCAAATACTCTATAGATTGAATGATGCCTTGTATGCTATTTGCAAGGCGTAGTAGGTGAGGAGGGGGGTGGGGATGGCACCTGATAGCCTCAATATCTCGCATGAGGTCATTAAGGTTACGCCTCATGCTCTCTTGTAGAACATCTATGGTGGGTGGTGGAGGAGGACTAGGTGGTTGTGGAGGTGCAGGTGGAGGTGGAGGTAGAGATGGAGGGGGCAGAGGTGGGGGTGGGGGAGGGGGAGGGGGTGGCGGCAGGTCCATCAAATATAATCTGCATATATGTTTAAAAAACATAAAAATTACAAAATTACTATCTAATAAAATTTCAATCTAAAATATCAATTATATAAATGTGTGGATCTTTAAAACCACATCAATTAAATAAATAAAGTTAAACACTTAAGTAAACTTCAACGTCAAGGCTAATTGAACATTATATCGAATTTAAGTCTAATCATAAAATAATACTCCAAAAAACTATATTAACAAATCAACTATATAAATCTCATTTTAATGTTATATGTGAACTTTTTTTGTCTATGCAAGTTCAAGGGAACATGTTTTTAATATTAAGGAAAAGGATGTGAAAGTGCCCAATAGTTTAACCATTGTTTTGTTAGATTATGATCTAGATCCTAAATGGAATCACTTTATGAAATATTGTAGTGATTTTTTTATTATTAATATTTTACATTGGATGGTAGAGTAGTTATATTCCTATTCTATTTAGTTTTTGAAGTCTTGTTGAAAAAATATTACAGTTATGTGTTTCTGTCCTAGACCCCTAATTGACCATTAAGGATGATTTAGACAAACCATGTGTGATTAAGGATAGAAAAAAGAACAATGATGATGATGATGATTTTAATCAATTCTGTATTATTTTATAGAAGAATGACTCCTTATGTTAGGAGTTACCATTTTATTGGATGCATCCAAGGAGAAATCAAGGACTCACTTCTAGGTAATTTCATCAATAATGAGCATATAGATGTTACCATTGCTGGAAACATACCTCTTGAGTATGATTAGTAGTCATGATGAGTCAAATAAAAATAACATTTCTATGTATAGGAAGGACTCATAGTGTTCCTTGAAGAGATTAATATGATGATTTGAGTTCTAAGTTACAATGTGTTAATTAAAGACTAGTTTTTCTAGTGATGATGAATCGATTATGTAATATTTTTTGGTGCTAACCAAGTGAAGTGTTGCATACTCGTATGTGTATCTCAAGATAGAAAGCTTCATAATTTTTATTTTTGCATGTTATTTATATTTAAAGATAGATATTTCTATTTGATGTTCATGATGAACAGTGTAGAGTTTCTTTTGGATTATGAGATAGAGGTGTGTTTTTTGTTCATGTGGTATTTTAAAATGCTTATTTATTTTTCTTAATTGTATCATGTTATTAATATGAGAAAACAATGAGATTTTTGATTGGATTCAAAAGGTCTCTTGGAGTGTGTTGATGTATTATTGCCCGACTCAGTTAGCTATCATGTTGCATTAGATCATGAGTGTGATTGATAGATCATGGCATACTAGAGATTATATATGTGGGTCCTAACTATGTCTTAGTTTATATATCTTAGGTAAAATTGATTATTGTAGTTCATTTTTGGAAAATTAATATAATGATTAAGATCAACCTTTTTTATGTTAATTGCATGTATATAAAGATGAAATTATTTTTTAAAGTTACAAGAAAATGGTGATGTTATGAGTGTATGAGATATAAAGGTGTGTAAGAATGTCATAGTAAAGATTGATCTAAGAGGTATGACTAGAATATATATTGGAATTTAGAGAGTTGATAACTTATTTAGATTTGTATTAGCATATCATAGATGCTATTAGTTAGTCCGTGTAATTCAACGGATTTTTTTCCATAATAGATTATTGTTTGTTCTAGGGTTGTTTTCCTCAAAATTGTTTCCCTTTTCTATATTCAAGTAGCTAGATCAATTTTTATGTACACTTATTTTGTGACACTAGGAGATTGTATTCTCATTATGGATTATATGTTCATCTTAGGATCAAACAATGTTTAGTAATGTTACCTTTGTTGGCTCAAAATCTTAGTAATGAATGGGTTAAAAAGGTTATAAAATCTAATAGAATCATACAAACTCATAGCTAAAGTCCTAAGGAATGTAGACTTCATCACAAGTTGAATGAGTAATGGACAATTATAAAATATAGTAAATTATTAGTTTCATAGAGGAAGTTTATAGTTGGTATAGTTTTAGTGTCTCAAAATATCAATGTACCAAGATCTAGTATTTAACTTAAGACAATTATATCTATTAAATAACTACATTAATAAATGAATTTTATACACAATCCATTTCATTATTTAGAAGTAATTATTAATAAAATA
Source organism: Cupressus sempervirens (assembly GCA_028749045.1). NCBI lineage: Eukaryota > Viridiplantae > Streptophyta > Pinopsida > Cupressales > Cupressaceae > Cupressus > Cupressus sempervirens. The sequence goes on from CM053785.1 coordinate 478,864,312, forward strand.
TATTCTCAAAATATTATTATTCATATTATCCATAATATTTCTTCAACCCAATTTAAAATCATTAAATATGGTTTTCAAACTTAGGATTAAGATTACTTTCCATTATACCTACTGTTATGGTTACCTAGCTAGGGATCAAGTATTAGGTTTAAGATTTGAAGTTACAATTACAATTAGGGTTTAACATTTAGGATTAAGTTTATTAACATGATTAGGGTTAGGCTTAGAATTAAGTTTGTCAATTTTAATTATATAATTGGTTAAAATTTTAATCAGTGTTAGGGTTAGGTTAGAATTATGGTGATAGTGAGATTTTATATCAAGGTTAATACTATGTTTATGGTTAGTGTGTAATTTTATTAAAAAAAGATATAATTTTAAGGTAAGGGAGCACATTATGTAACACCCAGCCAAGGGATCCAAAGAACTAACCTAAAGTTTTACTAAGCAAGCAATAACATGTACAATAATTTACATTAAAAACATAAGAGATTACATTCCTTAATGAGCACATTTACATTTCATTTTTAAATAATTATACTAGAAGTAAAATAAATAACACATCCACATGAAAGAATAACTACAAGTTCAATCCATTTAAATAATATACATTTGTTCTGAATGCCACTTGGCATTAATTCAGAATGCACAATCATTTATTGTACATGTCACAAGGTATGAAAGGCTGAAAGAATATACATTTATAAAATAGTTTACATCATCTATTTTCGATCCATGAAACAAAGTACAATACAATAAGTAAAATCATTAAATACTAAGTTTTGTGTTTGGATCCCTTGGTGGGGTGTTACATGATTAAATACTTAGTTATATGTTTAGGTTTTTATTGTACAGTTATGGTTAGGTTTAGGTTTTTATTGTACAGTTATGGTTAGGTTGAGGTTAAAGACTTACAAATATATAGTTTTAATTTCTTTGTTATATGGTTTACAAACTAATTTATAATTAATCACTATTTATTTGAAATAAATATAAAATATTGAATGTAATTAAATGTTTAAACAATGAATTTACATCTATATAATCATTCAAAATTGTAATTTACATATTAAATACATTTCAAAACATCTAAAATAATAATTTTTAAATGAACATCTATGAAACTATTATTTAAATTAACAGATACAATAATCTAAAGATAATACTTTAAATAATGAAAATTTATAATTTTATGTACATATTAAAACTGAAAAAATAATAATAAATTGACAGTATATAAAACATAAAACCAAAACAATTAAATAAAATAGTACAAAAAAAAATAAAATACCTTGCAAGCTTGCAAATGGGGTTGCAAGCTTTGGGTTTAACCATGGCGGAAACTCTGTAGTTAAGCGCACTCAGGCTGGAGTAGTACTGGGATGGGTGACCTCCCGGGAAGTCCCGGTGCTTCACCCTTATGAACATCACCTAGATCCAATGAGTGCTAAGTGTTCCATTTATTCTCATGAGAGATGGATTCATGTTGAATCACTACTTCAATGAGTTTGACTCAAAAATCACACAGTTAAATCGTGATAGCAATATCATAAGAATACATATACTGTTAACTTTATGCAAATGAAATTGAGAAAGAAATTGTTTACACAGAGAAATCATTGGAGCCTGAGGAAGAGCTATCGACAATTTTGGAAGATATAAGCCACATAAACTCGCCTCTATTATTCACCTGCAATTCCAAGTCCACCTCCATGATGTGCATTGCACACACCATATTTGGTGAAGGCTTCTTAATGCCTTCAGTATGACCAACACTGCGCTGATGCAAGGCCTGCACCCAACTCGAAGGTGCACACACTGCATTGCCAGCAGCCAAACTTTCTCCATACTCTGTCCATAACCAGATTCCTAAATCCTCTTGTCTATAATTTCTCGTGATTTCCCATTATGACTCATGTTTACCACCCATTCGCAAATGAGCACGTGCTCGAGTCGATTGGTGCGAGAGTCGAAAGCCCGCCGCCCGGTCAAGAGCTCTAGCATAATGATACCAGAGCTGAACACGTTGCTCTTGTCGTTTAGGTACCCGTAGAGCACATACTCGGGAGCCACGTATCCCATCGTTCTTGTGGTGTGCGTAGTGTAATGCGTATTGTCCTTCGTCTTGAACTTGGCCATCCCGAAGTCGGCCACGAGCAGTTTGAGCTCCTCATCGAGTAACACGTTCACCGCTTTGAAGAATGGCCAGCTTCGCATCTTCGTGCAGGTACACTAGCCCCCTCGCTATACCCACCAAGATCTTGAACCATTGCGGCCACGTCAGACAGGGTCGGGTAGAGCTGAAGAAATAATCGGCTAGGCTATCGTTCTCCTTCAAGTCGTACACCAGAACCTACTCTGGCTGTTGCCCAATGATCCCAACGCTGTACCCTTTCAGAGGCAACAAGTTCTAGTGCTTGGCGCTGTGGATGATTTGGACCTCGTGGCTGAACTCCTCCTTAGCTCTCTGCTTGAAGTCCTTGAATCTCTTCACAGCTATTCGGGATCCATCCCGTAGAGTACCTTTGTACACCATCCCGAAGCTCCCCTCAACAACTAGATTCGAGACCGAGAAATCTCCTGTGGCTTTTTTTTATCTCAGTTATGTCGAAGAAGATCAACCCGATATTCTCAATACGAATCATTAGCTTCCTCTGTAGCATTTCCTTCACGCTGCATAGCATTCTCAGGTACCCGTAAATGGTGACCAAGAGGAGTACAAGTACCACGAGCGAAGGAACGGCCGTCATGATGAGCATCCTATTAATGGCTCTATTATTCGGTGAACGCCTGCAAGTTACAATGAGTTCCTGCTGAAGGAGGTGGATGGAGTGGATTAACGACAAACATGAATGCAACGATAAACATTCAAATCAATAAGCAAAACACAAAGACATCAAACTATGCTACAACACTTAATACATAAATAAAATCTATTATAAGTCCTAAGAATGCTACAGCATTCTATCCACTCATGATCCACAATGAGAAACCCAAAATGGGCTCTACTGATCCACCATGATCAGATAAACATCTGATACTCAAATCTTTACATAATGCCTCTATTTATAGAGATCTAAGAACTCTCTAGACTACAGACCAAACATATTACACATGCTATAATTTATTATAATATTACATATATTAAAACATGGACGACTATATTTGTGGGCTGAAATGGCTATTTATTGTGGATGATTTCATTGTGGGCTGGACGACCGGTAGGTGGAGAAATTACTCCACCAACACTCCCCCTTAATTTCTTCCACTAATGCTACTACATTTATATTGTTTCCCCTTATCATAATCACTTTGGGTTTTATGGCTTACCCCTAACCAATGTAATATAAATGGTTTCTAGCTGACCAAAAAAAATTCATTTGAATGGTTTTTACTAAGCACAAACCTCACAAACATCACACAAATGGTTTCAAGATAACCATAAACTTTGCACTCAAATGGTTTACAAACCAAGCACTCATTGGTTCTAATGACCATGAATCATCACTACAAGGAAACTATCATCACTCTGGGCCTTTCTCCTTCTTGACCTGCATCAAATTGATTATTGAGTCCATATAAAAAAAAATCCATCTACTGAGATGCATGGGTGCCCAATCGCTGTACTCGCTAGTTCTATAAGAATCCTTTTCGAATACATGGTTCATCAATACATCCAATCAAACTCTAGGGTGTCGGGTACAACCGATAATGCACCTCTTACAATAGCTTATTAACAAACAATTTTCATTCAATCTCCATCACTTGATTGGGGGATATCAATTCAACAATCTACTATTACATTACCACATTTGATATGACAAAGCCTTAAACATTTTCTCATCTAGATTCCAACACTTAAACTCTGAATCAGCACACACAGAGACCTTTGCACTATAACAATGAGCTTTAGCACAACATCTCACCTTTTATTCAACATGTTACAACTAAGATAACCAACTTAACTTTAACAACTAATGCATAACAACTGACAAACATATTTCAAACACAAACATAATAAAAATTTCCATGATCAAATCTTCCATGCCATTTGTATGCATTCTCTGGCACTCCTGCTTGCATAGAGATGCTCCACATGCTTCAAATCTATGAATGACAGTGTCACACAATGCTAACTCAAACACACTTCAACTTTGGCTTCCTTATTTTCACGACTTCTCTATTTCTCATAGCAGTCTCTTGATTTGTTCTTCTCTTTATTTTTGTAGAAGATAACTTCGAATGCTATTGCCTATTGGACTATGATGAAACAACACTCTTGACCACGTCTAAACTCGTCAACCACTCCATGATCTCCAAAATCATCTCCTATTAGCTCTGATACCACTTGAAAGAGGTGGATGGAGTGGATTAAAGACAAACATGAATGCAACGATAAATATTCAAATCAATAAGCAAAACACAAAGACATCAAATTGTGCTACAACACTTAATACATATATAAAATCTATTATAAGTCCTAAGAATGCTGTAGCATTCTAGCCACTCATGATTCACAATGAGAAACCCAAAATGGGCTCTACTGATCCACCATGATCAGATAAACATCTGATACTCAAATCCTTACATAATGCTTTTATTTATAGAGATCTAAGTACTCTCTAGACTACAGACCAAACATATTACACATGCTATAATTTATTATAATATTACATATATTAAAACATGGGCGGCTATATTTGTGGGCTGAAACGACTATTTATTGTGGACGGTTTCATTGTGGGCTAGACGGCTAGTAGGTGGAGAAATTACTCCGCCAACAATCGCGACCAATGAGCTGCTCCTTCAATTCATCGACGCAGGCGGAGTCCACTGTTTTGTCATCAGGTAAGAGAAAAGAATGAGTTGAGAAGTGTGGCCTTTTAATCAAGTCATTGATCCCATCGCAGCAATCTAATAAATCTCTTAATAAGCATTGCCGAAATATCCATGGACGTGCATCCAGTTGCATGGTTATATTCATCGGGCATACTTCTGCCGCCGCTGCAAGAAAAATTACTAACACTGTAAGCGCTGCCAAAAACATCATGGTGTCCTTCATCCTCTTTTGAGATCTCAAAATATGAGTTGTTCATTCTTAAGTGGGACTGGATAAATATATAGAGACAGAAAAAACATGGCAAGTGGACAAAGAGACATATAACATGTGATAACCAAAAACATGAAGAGGTCGAGGAGGACTCAAGAACAGCTTGTTAGGCTGCCCGAAAAGTAGGCAGCAGATAAAAAGGGACACACATGTGAACGTTCAGCACCATGGGACTCATTCTTGGCTATAGAGTCTAAAACAATATACTTAGCATTATTGGAAATGCATTCCACTATAGCAACATTGGATTGATTACTCTGATTTTGATCTCACATCATAAAGGCTCATGAATGTTTGCGTTTACTGAGGTATTCACAATTCGTGGAATAAAGCGAGAAACAAGTAATAGTGCGCCACTCAAGACCGCGATTAGAAAATGTTGACAAAAAGTAGACATGTAAGGGACACATTTCAGCTATCTACAATAGCTATCTACTTGTTTCGACAATAAATCAGTAGATAAGTAGAAGGGATTTTCAAATTATAATTTTGCTATGATTGTATTTTCCACAGCAAGTCAAACTGTAAGAGGAAATGAATTGGCTTTGGTTATGAAATGTCATGAAAATCGGCGATACAATAGAATTCCTTATTGAGGAGGGTCATGATGTGCCGAGTACCAAATGGAGAAATAACATCAGATAAAAGTCTTTTTGCTTGTTCATTCGCACCCAATCGATCAAGATTGACTTTATTAAAAGAAAACTTGAGTAATTGCCGTTTGTATTCAATGGGTATGCCTGTTGGAATCAGAACTCGTATTCGAAATAAATGCAGACTTTCAAAAATAATTGGAAACAGTCTTGGTGTTGAAGCATACACACACACATACATAGAGTTAACAAAATTAAAATATTGAAAATCCAAAATCAAACCTTTGAGAATAATAGATTTACAATTCCTTATGGATGCATTAAGCTTTTTCTACTCCTAGCAAAATGTGCATAGGGGATCGAAGTCATAGCGAGAATCTAATCTGTCATCACATTGACATTGGATCGGCCTTCCAAGCTTAATAGTGGGAATACAGCCGTTTCAGAGCTTCTAAGCCCCCTCAAACAAGCATGGCATTTAGGTGATATGCAGAGTAGGGAGAGGGTAATTTTGATGGCATTGTAGCAGTTGATGTCTTCGCTGATCATGAAGGGGATTTCATTCAAGGAGTAGAGCACACTGCGCATGGCAATTACACATTATTTGATAGTGTGCCAATTAGACTCTTGATGATTTAATTATTATTTATCATTTTTTAATAATATTAAATAGAAGTACATCTATTAAAACTATTATTAAAAGAATTTAAGAACATTTGAATATAATGTCCTTGACCCAAAGAACAATTTTGTAACTAAAAAATTTAGTAGTAATTTATATCAAACAATACTATAATAATAGAGCATTTTATTATATTCATGATATAATACTAGAAAGTCACGATTTTAGAATCTTCATTATAATAAAGATTTATATTAGTGATTTCTTTAGTATTGTCTACATTTTAAGTCAAAATTAAATTCTGTGGACCATGAATTTTTAATTATATTCATTATTACTACTAACTTTAAATTCTATATTTAATCTTTTAATGACTTTAAGATGAAAATTCAAAATTATCTAATCTTATCAAAAATTATATTTAACACATTGAAATTTTATATTTTAATGGCTTAAGATGAAAGTAGTGAATTTAGAAAATAGCTCATTACTAGACATGAGCATTCAAATACTAAACATCACTAACATTACTTTCAGCTTTGTCAAAAGATTTAAAGAAAATAATTGGGGAATATTCTCCATTTTATTGAGCATAATTGACATTCTTTTTTTTTTTTTTTTCTGGATTAAGGTAAAAATAGGGTTTAAAGGGACCCTAAACCCTATACAGCCAATTTGACATTCTTATTGTTGTTACCAAATTCAATCTTCATTCTTTCTCAAATCTACTTCTGCCACTTCCTACATGACCACCTCTTCTTCCTTTGTTTCCTATTGAAGGATTATATTTCTGACCCCTTCTGTGGCCTTTACTATTGTTAGAACTTCTACTTGCACCTTTATTCTTTGAAATTTGCAACTCAAATGATAATGTAATCTCATTTAGATTTGTAGAGGAATTTATGAGACACCAAATATGTTGATATATTCAAGAGAGAACAATTTTTTACTCTCTACAACTATGATTACTACATTGCTTCACCTTAATGTTAAAAATCTCAACATCCTTTTTACCACAACTTCTTGGTCCATACTTTCACTCAAAGTGTTCATTTTACTAACCACATCTTTCAGCTATACACAATAAGCTCCCACATTCTTAGCTTCCTTTACATTTTATTTAATTTTTTAAAAATTCCCTTTTCTAGATTTCTAGTTGATTATTACTTTGGAAGTCTTCTAGTTGTCTTTGCATCCAGAGTTGTACAAAAAGAGCCATCTGAATATGAGATAAAGTCATTGCATTTTTCCTTTCAGCTTGCTTTCTAACCTTTCTATGATTAGCTTAAAGAGCATTCCAATCATCTGATTCTTATTCTTGCTATAATAATAAGAATTGGGAGAGAGGGAAATGTAACATTGATGATAATGAGAATGAAAGGGTTTAACTGCATAGATCAGTGTTTTCACATTTCCAAACTATTCCACTATATCAACACCTACAATGATTTGGTAGTACTCTTTTTTCTGTTTTGTTTTGGGTTTGTTAGATGTCATTCAAGCTCATGACTATTCTTTTGTCATATTATGAAACTCATTCCATGTTGTTCAGGCTCATGACTATTTTTTTGTCATGTTATGAAGCTCATCATCACTATGTCCCCATGGTTTCTTAATTCATGGAATAAAGATAGGAGCAAGTACTAGTGCACCACTTTTTGCCACTATACTTTTGTTTATTACATAGTAATGGAAGTTGCCATGTACTTTCCATAGTTATTGCTATCAAAACTTGTATTCCAAAAAAAATGCAAAACTTTAGTAAAACTTGGTATCCCAAAGCAAAATTCATTCAAAATGGTATCAAAGTCTTAAATGGAGACTAAAGGTTGAGGCATATGATCTTGAGGTTGAGGCTCTACCCTTTTTTTAAGATACATACACTTAGTATTTGTTTTTGTCCAATCAAATTTTAGAATTTTTAAACCTATATGTATATGGTATAGTTTGATAATTTTATTATATTTATAAGAATCTAATAATACAAATTATTTACAATTCTATTAGTTCTTATAGAAAATAGTAATGAGAAAAATAATATTCTCCAACTTTAATTCCAAAAAATGTCACATCACTTTAAATACTCTCCATTATCATTTATCATTTATGAAATGGTGGTTGAAACTATTAATTATTACTAGAAATAATGAGTGCAATTTATTCATACTTAGTACCCAACAATTAGATTTTAAATCAAAAAACATAAATGATTTGACAATAATGAATAGGTTTCATATTCTTTTAAATTATGCAACTCACTCTTATAAATTATAAAATTTAATTGTGTACTCATTTTTTATCCAATCTTAATTTTTAATAAATTAACATATTTATTTTTCCTAATAATATGTATATTTATATGTTTAATTTATTATTATTTTCTCTATATTAGCAATTATTGTATTATTATATATAATAAAAAAATTAATGATTTAGAAAATATATTGTATGCTTATTTTACTATATATAATCTTACTTTTTCTTTTTAATAAATATATATTTAATTTAATTGAAGATAAAAAATTATTAATATAATTAGTACATATGTAAATAATAAATTTATAATCTATTTATAGATAAATTCAAGGATTAATAAAAATATTAAATATAAATATTTCTAATTTATACATTTCAAGTTATTCTTAAATCTAAAATCAAATTCTTATTGTGTAAATAAATATTTTCTTAAAAGCATTTGTAAATTTTTTTCAGTATCTTGCAAATCTTCACTCTAATTTCTTGAATCAAAAATCCAATTCATCATAGTTCACCTATCGATTACATTTACTATTAATTGATATAAATCAACAAATAATTCTCATTAATAATTATTCAATTTTATGCTTAAAATATTTCTTAACCTAAATCTAAAATATTATACTTACGAAAGAACTTTGACATTTACCTTTCTTATTTTCTAATCTATCTTAAACTCCTTTTAATGCTACCACTTTATGGTCAAAATCATGGAGATATTATATGTAAATTACAAAAGATAATTTATATAATTCATATCTATGAACATGTAAGTTTTAAAAAATTAAAAATTATAATTATAAAATAATGAGACATGTTATATATTATTAAAATATTTTTAAGTTTTACACACACACACACACACACACACACACATAATCCATTATATTATTTAAATACATATAAATTATAAAATAAAATAGAAAATTATAACTAGTTATTCTATTGTTTGAAGTTTGTTGTCCATTTGTGTTTTGGAAAATAATGAGAAATCTAGAAGAATGTATAAGATAATTTTCATTCTTGATATAAAATTGATTAATATATTATTTCTAAAAATTGTATTATGTCATCATTGACTTAATTTTTTAGAAATAAATATAATTGGACATCATAAATATGAAAAATTAAATTTTAGATTTAAAAAAATTGTGTTAATTTAATATATATATATATATATATAGAAAATTTATCCATAATTTTGTAAAATATATAATTGGGAAATAAATATATAGTAAAAGATTATACAAAATATTAAGCATTTGATATGATTTTACTCAATATTAAATAAATATTGATTTTTTGAGATTTTTATTCTATGTTATATTTTATATAATAAAAAATTATTTTTAAATTACATATATTTTATTTAATATGTTCTAAACATTGTAACAATTATTCACAAAGCTTAATTTTATGTATTACATATTTACTTTATATAAATAATATTTTATTTTTACAGCTGCCTCTACCTTTTTCCATCTTTCTAATCTATTTCACTTTTAATCTTTCCTTGCACAATTTGATATCTTCTTCCATCCATTACCAACTCTTATTATTATTATTTTTCAACCTAAACTACATCATAAATGAGCAATTGGCAGGAACTTTGACACTTATGTCACTTGTTTTTCACTTTATTTTTCATATGGTATAGGAAGCTTACCTCACTATACTTTCAAGAAAAAATATTTATTAAGAAGTGTGTCCACATGATTCCTCACCTTAGAGGAAAACTTATTGTTTTTATAATAGTTGCCACATTCATTAAAACAAAATGAAAATGGTATTTGATAATTTATGAGTATAAATTTACAAAATAGGGCATATATTTTTGAAAAAAGAATATTTTGTTTTATTTACAGAAAAAGAGTAGCATTATAAAAATGTTGATTTTTAACTAAGAGACTAATGTCTTCTATTGACAAAATATCAATTAATCTATTGTGCAAGTTGTGCCAATATAAAAAATTTAAAACTTATACTATGATTTTTTAAATTCAGACTTTACATATTTTTATTATTCTTTTTCGTTGGTGGATCTTTGATTTATTGGCTTCCATCCAATGATAATTCAAAGAAAGAATACAATTTTATTAGTCAATTTTTTTGCTGGAAACATATTAGGCATGTCTACTTTATACCCCTCTAAATGACATTTCTTCCTACACCCAACCCTTTCAATATTATTCTCATCTCCTCTTTTGCATACGAAATTGATAGATTATACTCTACCTGATAGCCATGCTACCCTGGCCACCTAGAAAATAATCCATGTGCACAAATTATTGCAAAATATCTTGCAAAAAATCCTAAGTTGGGTTGAACCAATGTGTTGGAGGTGGATGGAGAAAATAAATACACAAATAAATTACAAGCATTATTTTGAGCTACAACACATTTAAATTAAACTCTTCAATCCATTACATATATTGGAATGCTACAATATTCATCGTCTCTACTACATGATCTACTAATCATTCAACTCCATGCCAAAATCTATTTAGATATGCCTCATTTATTGAGGTCTTTAGAAAAATATAGAATGCAATATAATCATTCAAGATAGTAAAATTACATGTACAAAATATGATGGTCAACACTCGAAAACATCTAAACTTGGGATAATCTGCATCCATCACAATTACTTCGCTCTGCAACCTGGCTTTAACCTAGTCCTTCCATGGTGGAATCTCCCCTTGAACACCTAACCTTGCTAATCCAAATGTCTATTTGGATCTCTAGCTTGTCATCTCTAATGGGGTCCTCATTGATGTTGGGGTGGCCTCAGATATTGACAAGAAGTTGACTTTAGGGATCAAAATGGGGTTGTTGGATGACTTGGCATTTCTTCAAAGTTTTGGCTCCAAGGTTAGCCTGGAGAAGGTAGGGAATGTGATATTTTTGGTAAGAAAGTCTGGCTCAAGTGCCCCACGTAGGAATCTCCCAACTATATCTCATGGGGATGCAGGTCTAGAGATCCTTCTTGTGGACTCTTTTGTTGATAATATTTCATGAGGGTTTTCTCTAAGTTTAGTGGGTAGGTTTCTAACATACAAGCCTAGTATTGAAATGGTTAGGAGATGAGTTTCAAAAAGGTGGAAACTTAAAGGATTAGTGGAGATAGCTACAATGGTAGGCAATCTCTCATTCAAATTTTCTATTAAGGAGTCCTAGAACCATGTTTGGTGGAAACATGGAGTTATCATAAGCACCACCTAGTGTTAGCCAAATGGAAACTAGGTTGCAACCCTAGTATTGATCTTTAGAAAGTGGATCCAATTTAGGTTAGGCTTCCTGGTTTGTCTTTGGAGTTTTGGGATGAAAAGATCTTCAAATGGATAGGTGACTCTTTTGGTCATTCTATCAAAGTGGGTGTTGTCACCCTCCACAAGTCTCATATGGGATTCACTAGATTTTGTGTTAATGTGGCTATGAATAAAGCCATCCCTAGTAGCATATGTTGGCAATATGATCAAATATATGTCTTAATGGTTGTCATTTATGGCAACATATATTCAACATTTCATTTATGCATTTAGAGTTAGAGAATTATCTGAATGTTAGACAATTTGTAGTAGCATGGAGAATAGATGTTAAGTGTATGGACAAATCATTGAGAGTTAGCTCATGCACAATCCAAGAAAGCTTCATGATAGTATCATGATAACATGTGATAGTGCACAGATGTGTACGAATAATATGATGTGTGATATGGTTAAGATACCAATGTAGAACAGAGCATAGTAGAAAATTGTATTGTACAGTCTCATGAATTATTTGGTTACAAAAATAATTACTAAGTTATGATGAGCCAACTATGTCAATATTAATCCATAAGTTAGTTTATATTATGTCAAGTATGTGAACACATGAAGGCTGACTAAGTAGAGTTTTGTAAATGTGCAAGGTATAAGTAGAAATCTTATACTAGGTAGTAATTGGAGATGTGAAGCAATATGCAAACTATTTTGTGAATGATTTGAAAGAAATGTAAGCCTTATATGATGAAAATTTTGATGTATGATCAGAACAAGTGCAAAGTACAACAGACAACAAGTATTGTATGTATATCTATTCTTGTGAAGAACTGAATTGTATTATTGCATGTTTGGGCAGAGGGTTGTTCTTGCATACATTGTATTTGTTCTATCAACTCTTAATAGGGTTGAAGCAACTCCTAATAGGGTTGAGGCTTCTAACAAGGCTAGTCTCCTAATAGGGATTCAAGACACTATATGTACTTCATAGACTCCTAATAGGGTTGCTGGTGTAAATAAGCATTTACTTATTACACTTACTAAATTTACTTAGGTTAATGCATTAGTTTATTATTTTGCATTATTTTATTTGTTAGACACTTAGGAGTTTGTGCACTCTTGTGAGTTGTCATGTTGACATCATAGGGGGTTTGCACCTCTTTTTAGCACATGTTGTCTACAACACAGAAATCTTCTACACACATATGACACTTTGTCATTCTTATCCATTCATCTAGAACGTTGGATAAGGTGCTTAGTTGTCTTATCTTCTGGTTGTTTCTAGAGACATTCTAGGTGCTTCCTGAGAGGCCTTTATATACAGGCACTCCTGGTGTACTCTTAATCATGGCATATTGAATATATCATCATTATGATCATACTCTCCCTCTCTTTGGTCTACTGTGTGCTTGTGTTTAAGTTCTTAGTTCCTGGATCAATTTTTCCCTTAGGCAAATTCTTACATGGTATCAGGACAACTTGGAGATTTTCTCATCACATAGCCATTCAAGACCACACTTGCTTCAACACCTTAGTCTGAATATGGCATACTGTAGAAATTGGGAGTGTTTAGAACTAGATTTGACCTTGCCATTGCGTCCGAAACGCTGAACCAGTGAAAATTGACTATAAACACACCTACCTTGGCCCAAAGTTGACTGTGAGGCAAAAAAAAATTTGCAAATTGGAACCCGAAGGCCTCGATTTGCAATATGGGTATGGTTATTTTTTGTAGATTCAATTAATTTATTTCAAATCTGCGTTTATTTCTCTGTAATTTTTGTCAAATTATTGGCCAATTTTTTTTGCCCTTTCAGGCACCCAATTGAGAATTTTTTTTAGCAAACCCAGGCAGTGACTCCCCGGATCTACCATTTGGAAGGTTTATTTTATTTGGTCGCAGGAGTTATTTTTAATCAGATCAGGCCATACTGGATATACTCTACTCCAGAGTCATTTGAAAAATCTGGGAAACATTACACTCCTGGTGGTGTGCAACCTCACCATCTGACAAGCCCAACCACATCGGCGAAGTTTTTTAAATATTGGCAGACTACTCACTTTGGTTAAGCTTCAGGCGACTTAATTTAAAAGTAGTCACCACATACCTCGTAGGGTCAATGTTGGACTATACTCTATCCCACCGCTGACTGTAAAACCTCTTCCTAGCATGAGACATGGAACATGACAATCTCTAGTTACCAGTGTTCGAAGCTCCCATGTCTGCTCGAGCATATTCTGACATCCAAGTCTCTGACATCATTGTAGGTTCCCGACATGTGATTCTCTATTTTGGCACTAAAAACCCATGTAGACTTCTGGCAGTTATGGTCTTTTTTGACACCACATGGAGTGTTAAACTCTGCGGCTTGCATTTTTTTTTGGCTGCCAATGTTAAAGGGGATTCCAGTAGTGATTGAGCAGATCCAGCCATTGCAGCATACAAATTCTAGTAAGGTTTTTTTTTTTCAATGAAGATTTTCAACCCTCCCACTTGCACAAGGTTTGAACTCCTGCCCAACAAACATGCGTATCTCTTCTACACAAGCCACGAAACCCAGTAATCTTTTGCCACGTGTCCCAGTTGAAATGCTAAGTGCCACATCTTATCGAGACTGCCATGTCACCCTTGGAACTGGTGATTTTTGCCACATCATCTATTTTATGAACACGTGTCTTTCCGTACAATATAGATATCCAACCAGCTACCACATCACCCTAGGGCACAAATTTTTTTGCTGACATCATTAGTACATTTTCTTAAAATTGACGATTGTTTGACCATCATTTCTAGGCATTTTACAACTATAGTGATGGCCATTTGACCATCAAATTTAGACCTGCAATTTTTCTTCCAAACCCCTCTTCAAATTACTTTTAAGTTTGACAACTTGACTTTGCAAGCCCATAACTTGGACATCCGTATTCCAATTCAAGTGCAATTTTTTTTGAAATTGGGTAGGATTTCCTAAATTTTCTAGTGGTGGTGTTTTTTTTCTAGTTTTCATGGACATATTTTGCATAAATTACATTTTTTGGTGATTGTACCTATATAATCTTGTGTTTTACAACTTCAGAAGCTTCGTACGAGCACATCTGGTCACTTTTTCAGGTTTAATTTTGTTTGAAAGGGCATTTTTTTTTTGGTCTATTTTCTAGATCTGAAGTTAGATTCTTGGGTTGTGTGGACCAATTTCTCACTTTCAGAATTAGGCCTTTTTCGACATTGTAAAGCTTTCATTCTTTTTCAGAATTGTTGTAAAACTAAGCTATAGTACTTAAGTGACAGATTTCAACCTCATAAGGTAGTTGTAAAAGAAAAATCAGAAAGTCCACTATGTTTATTTTGACAAGTGGCCCACTGTAAATGCACTACTTATAAAGTGTCAACAACATCTTTTTTTGGGGGGGTCTTTTGATTGAGTGAAAAGGGGGGGGGGTGTACTGTGTTTTTTTGTGTCTCTATATTGTGCTCTTTTCATTTCTACATCATGTGTTTTAAATGTCCTCCTCTAACTTCACACAACTATTCTACATGGAAAGATATTGCATGGAGTAGATTAATGGAAAAAGGATATAGTCTTTATGTTGATGGTACAATTACCAAACCTATTGATGCTAAAGAACTCATTGATTGGAAAAATCAAGACTGACAGGCTTTAGGAGTTATTAGGAGTTGTGTACATGGGGATCTTCTCTTTCACATTAAAAATTATTCAAACTCTAAAGAAGCTTGGGATAAACTTGAACAGTTGTATGGTAACGTGGATGAAGAAAAGAGATTGAGGGTTGAGGATGATCTACTTCTCTTGGATCCTAAGAATTATGACACAATTCAAGATTACATCATCAAAGTCAATGAGTATAGGGCACTTCTAAAAGATTGTGGAAATCCCATGAATGATGACAAGTTGATTCATCATATCCTGAAGAGGCTACCTTCTAAGTACACCAACTTTGTTTTGAGTTTTAATACTCACAGGTTGACCATGGGATCTGCTTACCACAAGCCTTCCTTTGATGCATTTGTAGAGTTGTTGATTGTTGAACAATCTCACTTGGTGGATTTTGGACTTCTCAAGTCATCAAAGACCAAAGCCTTGGTGGGTAGTGATGATCACAAATCAAGTCAAGGAGGGAAAAGCAACAACAACAAGAAGCAGTGGAAGCAGAAAACACAATCAGAGACACAACAATCCTCCTCTTAATAAGGCAATTCTTCTTCAAACAAAAAGGGAAGTAATGAAAAGAAGGACAAACTCTTTTGTGCGTACTACAAAAAGCCAAATCATGACGAGCATCATTGCAAGACAAAAAGAATTGATGAGTTAGAAAATCTACTCAAGAAGAACAAGATTCAAGTGCCAGGTACTTCCAAGGATTCAACTCCAACATTTTCAAAAGGTAAAGGTCAAGCACTTATGGAAAATACAAGTTCTTCTTTGGAATGGATACTTTACTCAGGTGACTCTTATCATATGGGTTCTTCAAAGGAAGACTTTTCTTCATTGAAGTAGTCAAAGGTGCCACACATCTTCATGGGAGATGATACTAAGATGGAAGTTGAAGGGAAAGGACATGTGGAAATGGAAAATGGGGAATTCAAAGATGTTCTCTACGTTCCAAATCTTAGCTCCAATCTCCTATTAGTTTACCAAATCACTCACCTTGGAGATGGTCATAAGGTTGAGTTCCTTCTAGATTCAGTGATGGTGTGAGTTCTTCAAGATGATTCATTGATTGTAGTGGGGAAAGTCAATGATGACAAGAGGATTTATTCCTTCTCCCACTTTGTGCCTAAGAGTCCTTCTCAAGCCTTGTTAACTCACTCTACTTCACAAATCAACTTATGGCATGAGCGGTTTGGTCACCTTAACTTTCACTCTCTTCAGCAACTTTGCTCAAAACATATGGTCAAAGGTCTACCTAATATCAACTTTTCTAAGGGAGAATGTTCATCTTGTTTAGTGGATATGATTCTCAAGGAGAATTATGATAAAGGGAAGTCTTCTCACGCTCTAGTTGTTCTTTATCTAGTTCACATGGTGTTAGCAAGACCCTTTGCAGTGAATTTAGTTAGCCAAGGCTGCTACATACTCACATTTGTTGATGAATTTTTGAGATTCACCTAGATCTTCTTCCTTCATCATAAGAATGAAGTGGTTCATAAGCTTCAAGATTTCAAGACTCATGTTGAACACAAGTCAAGGAAAGCTATCAAGGTACTAAGGGTGGACAATGAGAACAGATATGTAGCTAGAAGACTTAAGAACTTTTGTAGAATTGAGGGGATTGATCTTCAAAACTCACCCACATTCAGTCCACACAAGAAAGATGTTGCAACTATGAGGATTAGGACTCTCAAGACCATGGCAAGTTGCATGATAAAGGCCAAGTCTCTTGATCCTACACTTGAAGTTGAAGCCATTAGTAGTGCTACTCACATACTTAACAGGTCTCCTCATCCAACCTTATATGGAAAGACTCCTTTTGAGTCATGGTGTGGTAGAAAACCAGTTGTGAGTCACCTTAGAGTCTTTGGTTATCCACCATGGGAAAATCTATCTTCAAAGGGTTGCAAGGCACTGGTACCTAGGCCTTGTACTTTCATCAATTATGAAGATAATGTAAAGGCTTAGAGACTTATGGATCCAGAGACTCACAAGATTTTTGTGGAGAAGGATGTTCATTTTGAGGAAAGTTCACCAAGATTATCCTCTACTCTTCTCTGCACATCATACATAGTGGAAACTGATAGTGACACATGCGATAGTGCTTCAATAGGTTCAGAAACGTGGGGTTCTATCGATAGTTACAGTGAGAGGTCACATCAGTCTAGTCCACATGCTTATATTGCCACAGTGAAAGGTCCAAAATAGCATGGTATATCTCATCCTCCACCTACAACTTCAATCGACTTGGGAGACAAACTTGAGAATTTATATCTTCTCATTAATGAAGGTGATCCTTCTACAATTGTTGCGAGGGCTCACTTTGACTCTCATGTCCATTCTCTACATGATCAATCTTCATAATTTGGTGTGATTTTGGATCCTTATGAACAAAAATTAGTGGAGGTCTCTTTGTTAGTTGAGGAGACAGATGGTTCAATGGAATGGGTTCAACAGACATTCTTGTAAGATCTGCATTCATTCTTTTCCACACAGTTGGAAGTGGTGAACATTAGCATCAGCACAGGGATACTTGAGTAGGTTTTAGGGCCACCATATATCTTCAAGAGTGTACCTTTTCCATTGTTTCTTCCTAAGGGGAGGAACACTATTCTGCATTCATGGACTAGCTTCTTCATCGGAGCAACTTTCACTTGTTGGCATTCTTCTTTTGGGGGGGGAGCCTATTCTGTCTCTCTTCCTTCTCTCATTCTCTTATGTATATACTAGATGTATGTCATAATGGGGGTTCTTGATTACTCCATCCATTGATGCATTCCTATTTATCTCTCTTTTTGGGGGAGGGTTTTTCCCATGAGGTTTTCCCTCTTTCCCTGCTTTATGATAGTTTGCATCTTCATTATGTACATGGTTACCTAACATGGCCTAATAGCCGAGACCCATTTTGCATCTTCATCCTAGTTTCATAAGCTTAAGGAAATTCCCCTAAGTTGCATTTAAGGGGGGGTGTTGGTGTAAATAAGTATTTACTTATTACACTTACTTAAGTTTACTTAGGTTAATGCATTAGTTTATTATTTTGCATTATTTTATTTGTGAGACCCCTTTTTATACTACTTAACCAAGAGGTTTCTATATGCTTCTTGATCAAGACAATCTAACCAAGAAGTTTTTAGTTGCTTCTCAATTAAAACAACCTAACCAATAGGTTACTATTGGCTTCTAGAAGGAGTCAATTAATTAAAAAATATTTTTCATAACTCTAACAATTATTTACTAATTAATCACATATGGATGAGCAACTATCCAAGCTACCTAAAACTAACACTCCCTCTTAGTGAGGAAGCTATTATGCATGACACCCAACTTATCTTTGAAGAAGATGAATTTAGTCTTCCCTAATGCCTTAGTCAAAATGTCTGCTACTTGCTCCTCTATAGGTATGTACTGTAGGTGAACAAACCCCCATTGTACACAATCTTTGATGAAGTGATATCTGATGTCTGTATGTCTAGACCTATCATGAAACATTAGATTCTTAGACAACTTAATGCAACTATGATTGTCACAGTGTATCACAGTAGTCTCAACCTTCTGACCAAACAAGGCTGCTAACAACTTTCGAATGATGATATCTAACTAAAAAGATTATTTGATTAGAAAGATTGTTAAAGAAGACTATGTGTTTCAATCATTGTTTTGTCACTAATGTTAAACCTACTACATGCTGGTAAGACAACTACTTATATATTTAAAGTACTATCACTTAGTTGATTGATGAGAAGGATTTGATCAACAAGATGTGACAAAAGTACTAAGAGGAAATGTTGAGTTATGATTATGTAATGAAGTACAAGAATCAATGAAGATAGTGATAACATAATGTATTGATGATCTACTTGAGGTTACAAAATGACTGACTACACTTAGAAAGTTTAGAAGAATAAAGTTAAACAAAGTTCATTTACCAAGCTTGACCAAGTGGATAGTAGGTGCCAAGCAAAGTTAGTTCAAGTCAAGCAAAAAGTTAGTTGGAGCTGAGTGAAAGAAAGTTAGTAGATGCCAAGTAATTTTTAGTTGATGCCAGGCACTAGTAAAATGTAGTTGATGCTAAGTAATGCAGTATGTGCCAAGCATAAGAAAACTAATAATGTCGAGCTACTACATTATGACAAAGATTGAAGATTTTTCAAATAAAAGCTAACAAGTTTATTTTCTTGGGACTTGTGAATTAGGAGGAAGATAAGATTGATGAGCTGGTGGCATAGAATCTTATGTAAACCATTTTGGAGGTGAATTCAAAATGGATTCTAAGAGAAGTTTCTAGAGAAGACAAGATATGGGGTAGATACATTATATCCTACCTAATCTATCAAAAACCCTAATTTTGATGATGGATAATGAGCAAGAAAATGTTCTAATTTCTTGTATATAGGAATGTCTAGTCATGAAGTAAAGAGTTAGAGAGTTTTGATGCAAAAATTTAATAAGGAGAAGGGACGTAGTTTTGCTTCATTAAGTGACCCAAGTGAAGAAGTCTACAATGGTGTACTGAGCTAGAAGGCTTAAGAGGATGAATGCTTGAAGGGTGAACAAGCTATCAAAGCTGCAAATATTGGAAGCCAAGCTGAGTTGAGGACTAAACAAAGATCTATAATCTACAAGTAAGGTTGTAAGTTGTATCAAATCAAAGCTCTAATGTTACTTTTTAACAATTGTATCAGCCTAGAGTAAATCCTTTGGAGTAAGGTTGACTTGACAATCATTGAAAAATCCTTTAATAGGTTGGCATTCCAAGTGAATGGCCTAAAGTCCTCTAACAAGGCTCACTTTTAGCAGGGTGATTGAAGTCCCTTAACTGGGTCACATTTAATAGTGTGTATTGTAACCTTTGACAGGGTTGGCCTTTAATAGGGCATCACTTTAGAAGAGTGAAAAAGGAGTAGCATGTTACTACCAGTTTTTCCCAAATTGGGGTTCCACATTAAATCATTGTGTTAAATGTTTTGTGTTTCATGCTTTGCATTTTAGCAAATTTATTAGACAATAACATATAAGTTTTAGTCGATACACAATGAATGTGTGCATAGGTATGAATGTTTTATGGGCTCACTAAATTTTGAAAAGTTTTATTTATACATCTAGACCTTGAATAACTAATTCACCCCCTTCCCTTCTTAGTTATTCTAAAAGAATTTCAACAATTGGTATTAGAGCCATCTACTTAAGAGGATTAGTTTTAAGCTACTAGAAGCACAAAGATCAAGATGTCAAAAAGAGAGGTACCCAAGCTCAATAGAGATAACTTTCCTACATGAAAAAGTTTGATGAAGCTACACCTTGGAGGACTTAGAGATTATGCACAATCTTGCATTGTAGTAGAGCATGCTGATCTAGCAGGAGCCCTAACGGCTAAAGACATGAAAAAAAAGAGAGAACACAATTAGGCAATGTTGGAGATTACCTCTGCCCTAAGCTATGCCAAATTTGATGATATCAAAGGTCTTAGCAATGCAAAGAAGATGTGGGATGCCCTAGACACCATCTATGGAGGAGAAAAAAATGTTCAAAGAGCCAATTCAAAGAGTCTCAGAGGTAAGTTTGATAACATGAGAATGGAAGAAGGTAAAAATATTGCTCAATATGTTCTAGGATAAAAGAAGTTGTTAGTGCAATAAAAGGTGCTACTAGTAAAATAGATGGTGATACTGTGCCAAGTAAAGTCTTGAGGACATTGTTGCTTTTTTATGTCATTAAAGTAACTACAATCCAAGAATTAAGATGTATACTAGGAAATGATCTAACCCTTGAAGGTCTAGTAGGAGGATTCACTACTTTTGAGGTATCTTACTTTGACAACTATAGACCAGAGGGTATTGAATCATCTTTCAAAGAAAAATTGTTATTGAAGGATTCTAAGGAGGTAAAGCAGAAGAAGAAGAAGAAGAAGAAAAGAAAGACAAAGTATGCATCTAGTGATAGTAACACAGACGAGGAAGACATTGAAAAATTGGAAGCATTGTTGGCTAGAATATTTCCTAGAGGAAAAGGCAAATTCAAAGGTAAGTTACCTATCATTTGTTTCAATTGCAATGAAGTTGGTCATATTGTTGCAAGATGTACACATAAGACAATCTATAGAGAAGGAAAAAAGCACAAAAATAGAAGAGAATATGATGGAAGAGAATACAAAGAAAAAGGAAAGAAGACATGCTACATTGCTGATGAAAATGATGATGAAGTGGTATATGTTGTAATGAAGGACGAATCTGATGAGGATGAGGCAACTACACTTATGAATTGTGTGAAAAAGAATGACAAATGGATCATGTTGACAGTGGATGCTCACATCACATGACTAGATACAAAAGTAAGTTCATTACCTTAACCTGTTATGATGGAAATAGTGTAAGATTTGGTAATGATGCACCATGTTTGATAAAAGGAAAAGGGTCCATCAAACTCACAAACAATATTTTGTGTGACAATGGCTATTATGTTAAAGGATTTAATTATAACTCGTTAAGTGTGTCACAATTGAACAATTTGGGATGCAAAGTTGAGTTTTGAAATAAATCTACCAAGATATATGACACAAATGGAAACTTGATTGGAAAAGGTGATCAATCTGGAACTAATCTATTCTATCTAGATATAGAAGGTGCTACTTGTCTTATTATAAAATTTGATGATGTATGGCTTTGGCACAAGAGATTATGTCATGCTAATTTTGATAATTTGATTAGTGTTAGTAACATGAAAAGAGTTAGAGGTTTTCCTAAGTTGAAGAAACTAAACAATATACTATGCAAATAATGTCAATTAGGCAAGATGAAAAAGTCAAGCTTTAAAAGTAAAGCTTATACCTCTAAGGAAATACTTGAAATTGTTCATACTGACTTGTGTGAACCCATTGAAGTGCAAAGCTACAAAGGAGATAAGTACATAATGTTATTTGTTTATGATTACTCTAGAATGATAATAGTCATGTTTCTAAAACAAAAATTTGATGCTTTTTAAATGTTTAAGTGGTACTTGACAAGAGTTGAAAAAGAAACAGGTAAAAGTCTAAAATGTTTGAGATCAAACAGAGGAGGAGAATTCACTTCAAATGAGTTTGAGATGTTCAGTAATGATAGATGAATCAAAAGATAGACATATACACCTAGGACCCCTCCACAAAATGGAATTGTTGAAAGAAGAAACAGTTCTATAATGGACTGTGCTAGAACACTCATGATGGAGAAGAATATTGCTTTGAAATATTGGAGAGAAGCTTTAAGTACTGTTGTATATACCTTGAATCATGTGCATGTCAAGAAAGGTACTCATTCAACACCTTTTGAACTATGGTATGGATATCCACCTAATATGAAATACTTTAAGGTATTTGGAAGCAAATGCTATATTCTTAAAGATGTTAGGAGTGGAAAGTTTGATGCAAAAAGTGAAGAATGTATATTCCTTGGTTATTCCACAAGAAGTAAAGCTTACAAGTGTTTAAATACTAACACTAAAAAAATTTGAAAAGTGCAAATGTGAATTTTGATGAGTTTATAGGAGTACATGAGGCTAAACCTACAAAGGATCTAGAAGAATACAAATAATTTGTATACTATTATGAAGGAATGCCTGGTGAAGAAGATGCTACAAATTATGTTGCAAACCAACAACAAGTCTCAATAATTACCTAGTCACAACCTGTGAATGCCAAGTCACATTCAGATGCCAAGTTGCAAAATAAGGAAAATGCACAATCTGATTCTGAGATTAACACACATGAAAGAGATACTAAAACACCTAACAGAGATGTACATAGTGACACTAAGCTGAGAGACCAAAATGTAGTTACAAGAATTGAGCCTAGACTATCCAAATATGTCAAAAGACATCATGTTGTAGATTAAATCATTGGAGACAAAGATGCAAGGCCAATGACAAGAAATAGATTGAGAATTGAATCATGTTTGTTACGTATGAAGGAACCAAAGATAGTCAAAGATGCATTGGAAGATGATGACTGGTACAAGGCTATGGAAGAAGAAATTCAATAGATAGAAAAGAAAAAGACTTGGAGTCTAGTTCCTAGACTAGAAGACAAGAATGTGATTGGCACAAAATGGGTATTTAGAAACAATTTAGATGAGAATGGTGACATGACAAGAAACAAAGCAAGATTAGTTTGCAAAGGGTATGCACAAGAAGAAGGAATTGACTATGGTGAAACATTTTCCCCTATTGCAAGAATGGAAGGAGTACAAATTCTGCTTGCTTATGCTACATACAAAGATTTCAAAGTTTATCAGATGGATGTCAAGTCTACATTTTTGAATGACATACTAGAAGAAGAAGTCTACATAGAACATCTAGAAGGTTTTGTTGATAAAAATAATAAGAACATAGTTTGTAGACTATGCAAAGACCTATGTGGATTGAAACAAGCACTAATAGCATGGTATGAGAGACTTCATACTTATCTTGTTAAGATTGGATTTGAAAGGACAGATGATAACTACAATTTGTAAATGAAAACAGATAAAGAAAAATGCATATTGTTATCTTCTTCTTTTTTGATGATATCATATTTTGAGGACAAGATGCTTTGTGTAAAGATTTTATAAATTAGATGAAGCAAGAATTTGAAATGTCAATATTTGGTGAGATCAAATTCTTTGTGGGATTACAAGTATATCAAATGAAATATGGTGTATATATCACTCAGTCAAAATATGTCAAAGAGATATTGAAGACATTTGGACTAGAGGATTCAAAATCGGTAAGTACACCTATAGTGATAGCACTCAAGCTATCAAAGATTGATGATTCAGCTGAGATAAATCAAACATTATGCAGATCCATGATTGAAAAATTACAATATGTAGTACATAGAAAACCTGATATTGCATTAGCTATGGAGATAGTTGCAAGATTCTCTACTAATCCCAAAGAGAATCACTTGATGGCTGTGAAAAGGATAATGAGATACTTGAAAGGAATAGAAGATTTTGGTTTATACTATAAGAACAATGAAAATTTTAAACTAAGGGCCTTCACTGATGCTGATTGGGCTAGAGATATTGATGACAAAAAGAGCACTAGTGCAAAAGCATTCTTCTTAAGAAAAAGACTTATTACATGGACTAGCAAGAAGTAGAGTTGTACTTCGCAATCTACTATTGAAGCAAAGTATGTTATTGCTATTATCAACTACTTAAGGGAATAAAGGAAGAAATCATAGAAATAGTAACACTTTATTGTGATAATACAAGTGTTATCAATATATTAAAGGATCATGTGATGCATACAAAGACAAAGCACATTGCAATCAAGTATCATTATGTAAGGGAATTGGTTCAAGATAAAGAGGTGAATATGGAATATATTAACACAAAGGAGAAAATTGCTGATATCTTCACAAAAGCATTACCTAAGGATGCTTATGAGTATCTAAGAGGTAAACTAGGGATGATACCCCTATCAAAGGCTATGTAAAAGAAAGAGGGAGTGACCTACATTAAACAAGCTAACATTCATTTCATATAAATTGATGTAGTGGATTTTATTTTAGGAATTGCCTAAACTAATTAGGGAACTAGAATTAAAAATCAATCACAAGCAAGGTGACAAAGGGGGAACATTAAAGAACTTGTAAAAGCCTATAACTACATATATTAAAGATGCCATGTTGTTGAGTATATGTCTTTGGCATTGTTGTCAATGAGGGAGAAAGTACATTAAACTAATCAACTGCAAGAAGAACAATGGAGAGAATACATCATCAAAAGATCTGAAGATCAAAAGAAAGAAAGAGGTAGAAAGCAGAAAGCAATTA
The DNA here is from genome assembly GCA_028749045.1 of Cupressus sempervirens. Taxonomy (NCBI): domain Eukaryota; kingdom Viridiplantae; phylum Streptophyta; class Pinopsida; order Cupressales; family Cupressaceae; genus Cupressus; species Cupressus sempervirens. The sequence goes on from CM053785.1 coordinate 478,889,617, forward strand.
GAGGAAGGATTAGAACAAAAAGAGAGAGATATTTTGCTGATCAATTCAATATGAAAGAAGAGAAAATATATAGAAGGAACTCAAAGGGAGTTATATTTTGTATCCTAATTAAGTTATATTTTGTATCCTAATTAGAAGATGGAAGCTACTGATAGAGGGAGAAATTTCAAATACAAGTTTTCTTTTTGGTAGTGTCTTACTTTTTTAACCTAGTCAATTTGATGGAACAAGATATTTATCATTTGTTTGACTGGTTGATTAGTTTGGTTTGCCATCAATGCCAAAGAGGGAGATTTTTGATATCTGATTGAAAAGATCATTTGATTAGAAAGATTTTTGAAGATGACTATGTGTTTCAATCATTGTTTTGTCACTAATGTCAAACCTACTACATGTTGGTAAGACAATTGCTTATATGTTTCAAGTACTATCACTTAGTTGATTGATGAGGAGGATTTGATCAACAAGATGTAACAAAATTACCTAGAGGAAAGGTTGAGTTATGATTATGTAATGAAGTACAAGAATCAATTAAGACAGTGATAACATAATGTATTGATGGTCTACTTGAGGTTATAAAATGACTAGCTACACTTAAAAAGTTTAGAAGAATAAAGTTAAACAAACTTCATTTGCTAAGCTTGACCAAGTGGATAGTAGGTGTCGAGTAAAGTTAGTTCAAACCAAGCAAAAAGTCAATTGGAGCTTAGTGAAAGCAAGTTAGTAGATGCGGAATAATTTCTAGTTGATGCCGAGCACTAGTAAAATTTAGTTGATGCTGAGTAATGCAGTATGTGCCGAGCATCAAAAGATTGATAATGCCAAGTCACTACGTTATGACAAATATCGAAGATTCGCCAAATAAAAGCTAACAAGTTTGTTTTTTTAGAACTTCTGAATCAGGAGGAAGATAAGATTGATGATTTGGTGGCACAAAATCTTATGTAAACCATTTTGGAGGTGAATTCAAAATGGATTCTAAGAGAAGTTTCTAGAGAAGACAAGATATGGGTAGATACATTGTATCCTACCTAATCCATCGAAAACCCTAATTTTGATGATGGATAATGAGTGGAAAAATGTTCTAATTTCCTGTATATAGGAATTTCTGGTCATGAAACAAAGATTTAGAGATTTTTTATGCAAAAATCTTATAAGGAGAAGGAAAGGGGTTTTGCTTCATCAAGTCACCCAATTGAAGAAGTCTGCAATGGTGTACTAAGCTAGAAGGCTTAAGAGGATGAATGCTTGAAGGGTGAACAAATTGTTAGAGTTACAAAGATTGGAAGCCAAGAAGAGTTGAGGATTGAACAAAGATTTTTAATTTGTAAGTAAGGTTGCAAGTTGTATCAAATCAAAGCTCTACTATTACTTTCTAACAATTGTATCAGCCTAGAGTAAATCCTTTGGAGTAAGGTTGAGTTAACAGCTATTAGAAAATCCTTTAATAGGGTGGCATTCCAAGTGAATGGCGTTAAGTCCTCTAACAAGGCTCACTTTTAGTAGGGTGACCAAAATCCCTTAACTAGGTCACATTTAACAGTGTGTATTGTAACCTTTGATAGGGTTGGCCTTTAACAGGGCATCACTTCAGAAGAGTGAAAAAGGAGTGGCATGTTACTAGTGGTTTTTCCCAAATTGGGTTTCCACATTAAATCATTGTGTCAGATGTGTTGATAGATGTGTTGTGTTTCATGCTTTACATTTCAGCAAGTTAATTAGATAATAACATATAAGTTTTAGTTGATGCACAATGAATGCATGCATAGGTATGAATATTTTATGGGTTAACTAAATTGTGAAAAGTTTTATTTGTACATCTAAACCTTGAATAATTGATTCACCCCTCCCCCCCCCCCCCCCCCCAACTTTTAGTTATTCTAAAATAATTCCAACACCAAAGCCATATAGCTACACATATCGCAATGCTAGTTGCTATGTATTTTCCTTCTATTGAACTCAAAGCCTTGGATTTCTACTTCTCACTGAACCAAGATACAATTCCTGATCCCAAACTGAAACAACACCCTAAAGTGCTCCTTTTGTCCATTGTAATTCTTACCCAATATGCATTAGTATATCCCATCAACCTAATACCTTCACTGCAAACATATCAGATCCCATACTCAACTGTAGCACACAAGTAATGAAATACATGCTTGGTCGCTATCTAATGCATTCTCTTTGGTTCAACCATGAACTAAATAAGAGAGTTGATTTCAAATGTTATATTTGGCCTAGTGTTGACCAAATACATAATCAAACCAATCAACTATTTGTATAAGGTGGGATCTACATCCTTCTCCTTAGATGTAACTACCTTCTCCCAATTTTTTGATCATGGGTGTAGATATGGCTTTGGAATCCTTCATCCCAAATCTCTTCAAGATTTCAATGCAATATTTCCCTTGACTAAGGGAAATCTTTCCATCTGTCTGCCATACCTCCATGCCTAGAAAGTAGTGCATAAGTCCTAAGTCATTCATCTCAAACCCTTCTACAAGGTAACTCTTGCAGTCTTCTATGACCCTTAGTGAACCTATAAGAAACAAGTTGTCCACATAAAGAATAAGAATGACAATCTCAACACCAACCACAAAGTAGTAGAGGTTAGCATCCACTTCACTCTTTACAAAGCCCATTTCCTACAAGTATGTATCAATCTGCTCATACCATGCTTGATTTTTTGCAATTCTTTCTCTAATCTTCACACATGGGTCTCTTTTTTGTGTGCTACAAAGCCTTCTAGTTGTTCTATGTATACCGCCTCCTTTAACTCACCATTAAGGAATACTATCTTGACATCCATTTGATGGATCTGCCATACCATCTATGCTACAAACAAGATCATAGCTCATATAGATGTATACTTGGCCAGTAAAGAAATTGTCTCCTCATAGTCTATTACCTCCTTCTGAGAGAACCCCTTGGCCATGAACCTTGCCTTGTATTTCTTGATGCCACCATTTGCATTGTGCTTTATCTTATAGATCCAGTGTGATCCAACAATTGCCCTATCTATTAGTCTAGGAACTACCTCCCACACATCATTCTGCATTATTAAGGAATACTCCTCAACCATAGCATCACACCATACATGATTCTCTATAACCTCTTGATAATTGGAAGGTTCACTATCTGCCAACTAACTAACTAATTCCACATAGTCATTGAACTTGGTTGGTTGTCTCCATTGTCTAGTACTCTTCCTAGGAGCTCCCACAAACTCCTGAGTATCCCTTTGTGTCTCTTAAAACTCATGGTTCCTGCTACAAAATATAAAGGATGAAATATCAACCTCTAAGTCTTCTAAATGCATTTTTCGTTGCACCTATTGCTCCATGCTCTGTGAATCTTCACCACCTGAGCTTACACTTGTACTAGTAACTATACTTGTGCTTTGCTACCCTTGACTAGGCCTTAGAGCTTTTGTTGGTTTCTCACTCTAATCATTTTCTAGAAAATCATTGGACCTTTTAAATGCCTTATCCTCCATAAACTTAACATCACATCTAACCATAATTCTCCTAGTCCTGGGGATAAAAATTATATATGCCTTTGAGGTTTCACTATACCCAAAAAAAGCACCCCCTCTCTGCAGTCTGATCTAAGTTGGTACATGTATCACCTAGAATATGACAATATTCCAAACTATAAAATATTATAAAATGGTTGAGATTAGGTTTCTTACTTGTGAAAGCTTCCTCTGGTGTCATCCTCCCTAACACATTATGTGGAACCCTATTATGAATGTAGACTATTGTACTACATGCTTATGCCCATAAGTAGTAGGCCATATCATGGACATGTAGCATAGTTGTTGTTGCCTCTGATATAGAATAGTTTTTCCCCTCAAAAACTCCATTCTACTATGGATTTTAAGGAACAATCCACTCTCTCTTGATTCCTTCCCTGGTACAAAACTCCTGGAAGTTATTTCCTTTGTACTCACCTCCATTACCTAACTAAAGAACTTGTATCTTCTTTCTTGTTGAGTTCTCCACAAGACCCTTAAACTCTTGGAACTGACTAAAAACCTCATCCTTGGTCTTTAAGAAGTATATCTAGGTCTTCCTAGAGAAATCATCGATAAAAATAACATAGAACTCATATCCTTTGATAGACTTTGTTGACATTGGTCCACATACATCTGAATGTACTAGATCAAGAACACCTTCAAATTAGGTGTTACTCCTTGGAAAAGATGCTTTCACAAAATTCTCTAACACACATTGTTTACATACATCATCATGCATTGAACTCACCTCTGGAACACCTATCACTATCTCACAAAGTAATTTGAGTGCTCCATGATGAATATGGCCCATCCATCCTCCTATGCCATAGCTCTCCAGGATCTCTAGGATTATTGTTACTCATGAGAGCCTTAGGAGTATCAAACTACAACCTATAAAGGCAACCACTCCTAACTCCAATAGTTATGGGTGATTTCTAATCCTTGTGCTTAATCAACACGTGTCCCTCTCAAGAGTACATTATACCCCTATCTTGAAGAATAGATATAGAAATCAAATTCATCCCTAATCTTGGCACATGCAGCACATCATGAACTGGAATTATGTTTCCATTCTCCCTCTTAAACTGAATAGTCCCTTTCCCAAATGAGTTGAGTTTGGACAAGTTTCCCATAGAAATCTAGATATTGTTGTTCTCCTCCTTGTAACTAGAGAAGTACTCTCTAACTCTTGGATATGTGCACCAAGTTGTGGTGCCAAAAACATGACACAAAGTTTTTTTTTTTTTTTTTAATTTTCAAAAGTGTGTATGCACTATAGCATGCACATGCTTTTGAAAAGTAAGAAATTTTATAAATGGGCTACAAACCTGCAACCCATCTTATTCTTGTTGCATTTCTCCTCACAACACACATGTAGATTGAAGAAATTGAAGAATTTTGTCACCCACCTCCTCAAAATGCCTCCTCATCACCAAAGTTCAAGATCAGAATCATGTCGTATGTTTTCTTCTCTTGTTTTTGCAATTTTTTAATATGTTTTTGTAAGTTTTTACATTGTTTTGTAGGTTTTTTCAAATTTTCTTTAAATTTATTTATTTATTTATATTGAAATTGGTTTCTTATTAGGAAATGTGAATGATGAACTACCAAATCCCCAGCTGAATCAACAAAATCAAAATGAACCCTTCACAAGATCCATATCAAAACCATCCACAAGATGAAAATCAAAACCTTCCACAACAAGAGCAAGAAATTATGCAACCTACACCGATTGGAAGACCTCCTCTTAGCACCCAAAATAACATAATGAATGAAATAGAAAGAGGGAAAAATGAATTAGAAGCACTCTTTGGTAGGTTAAAAGCTTGTGGACAAACCAATCTGATGAGAGCACAATTGGTATCCTTCCTCGAGTCCATTATGACCCATGTAACTTATGTTAGTGGTTAGTTGGATATTTGGTGTGTTGAGAGGAGTGAACAAAGAAGATATTATGCAAATAAGTTATCATATCAAGATTTTTAAAAAAATATACCAAAAAGTAGCATTTGTGCATTGTTTAAAAAGCCTAGAGAGCAAGATACTATTAAACATACAACTAAAAGGTTCTTCATCCATTGGTGCATACATAATGGTATTAGAAATAACTTTTAGCTAGATGGTGGATGGTCTTTGATGCTCCTCCTTGCAATAATTATGAGGTTCCAATGTATTTATTAAAGAAAGTGTATTGTGAATTTGTTCTTAAGGAGATCTCCAATTATTTTGGTATATTAGAATCTTAGGGTAGAGGTAGGGGTCATTATTTGAGAGGTCGGGGGTACATCATAACTCTAATATAGTTAGAGAACCTATTGTCAAGCCACAAGGTGAGTATGTGATTATTTTTTCAGTTGTGAAGGAACATGTAGAGACCAAAACTCTAGGGACTATTAATTCTTTGATGTAGACCCTCATTCATTACATGAGTCCATTAGTTGAGGAGGATCCTTTTGTGCATCGTGATCACATGTGCACATCATGTGGATCCTTATGCACATTTGGTAGTCATGCTGGAGATAGGATGGATGATGGGCTAGTCACTGATGGGTTCCTAAGTGACACATTTGGCATTGACACAGGTAAATTACAATTATAATAAACTAGTTTGATCACATTTCGTATGTATAGTGAATGACTAATTAATTAGCATGTATTGGCATTTTTCAAAATTTAGGGTAAGAGTATTTGTGGCCCTAGTATAGATTCACAAGCCCCATTTTTTGTCCCATTGATGAGTCCAGAGACATGTATTGATTTAATCATTTGAATTAATACATATATTTATTAAGTAATCATATGAAGGATTGACAAAAAAATTTATGCATGTGCATTAGTTCTCTACTAGACCATCAACATTCACAAGGGACGCTAAGCCTAGGCATGATACAAGCTTTATAGATGTACATTTGTTTCATGTTAATTTAATTCATTTAATTATTCTTGTTTCATGTTTCATGTTACATGTAAATTGTATTATATGACATGATCTATTGATGTTTGAGACTCCTCCTCATATTCACCAATCCATCGATCGTGGAGTTGCTAAAGTGATGGCTAGTTCAAAGCCATTAACCTAATTTTCTTGGTTTTAGTTGTTGTTTATAATAGTTAGTATTGAAATTTATAATGTTATTTATAAGTGATTATATTAATTGAATTATTGTAGAGCCTTATTACACCCAATTGTCTGTGAGACTTTGAGGTGGACGTATAGAGTCACTATTTGATGGCGGTAAGAAAATAATTAATTTTGTGTGTACATATATTTTAGTTCAATGTATAATAATTATGAATTCATATCTACATTATTTGTATCAGCTCAAGTTAGAGAAGAGCCTAAATAAGAGGACGAGTGAGCATGTGAGGAAGACCCCATCATCCCTATCATCTCCCTCCATAGGATGACTGAAGAACTCTAGGGGTTTGTTTCCTTTCCCTCATGGGAAGGAGATGATATAGTTGATAGACACACATGTATAGGCACTAGTGGACATATATGTTGGATTTTATGTCAGTGGACATATTCGATATACATTTGATGTATATATGATCTTTTATATTTGATGTATGACATATATTTGATGCATGACATTATTAGACTACATTATTGGTCAATATAAGATATATTTGTTCATCATGTATGACATTATTGGTTATCATAATATATTATATGTTTGTTAATGTATGACATTATTGCTTATCATAATATATTATATGTTTGTTCATGTATAACATTATTGGTTATCATAATATATTATATGTACATTCATGTATGACATTATTGGTTATCATAATATATATCTTGTTTTTCTTGTTTATGTTTTAAGTACATTTCATGTATTTCGTTTTAATGTAAATTGCATCCAAAATGATGCAGAGTGCTCACACTAAAAGCTAGTGGATTCCCAGCAAGAACACTTTTAAGGAAAACTACCTTTCCCACCTTCGTAAGTGTCTTCAAAGACTCTTTCCAACTTGGTTACAACATTGAACAAACTTCTACCCAACTTCAGAAAACTACTTGATCACTTTCCCTATTCAAGACTTGGGAAATAAGAAGGGAAAAATGAACAAATTTGAGAAATGGATCATAATCAACTTCTTATCTTAGACACTTCAAGGAACACCTAATAACTATCTCATGAACTTCATTCTATCATCTATTCCATCCTTCCAAGAGATTCTTCAACATCCTATGAGTGGAAAAAATTGTCCAACATCCTATGACTGTATTTTCTTTGCAACAACATGTAATGTGCTAATTTTTGGACAACTCTTCACGAAGGGAAGTGATTATGTTTCAAACCCATGAAATGGCTATTAAGACAACCAAGAAGATCCTTAACATCTTACACTAACTCCATTCATTGATAACATGCAGCTAAAGTGGTTTTTCATTCTGACAAAGTATGAGTTTGTTGTTCCAAATAGGAAGTAATAATATTTGACAATAACTCAATGATCCTATATACAAGTTTAACATCAGTAGTGATTCCTCGCCATATAAAAAAAAACATAATAATCAACAAAACGTTATGCCTCCTCTAAATTCATAGAGGGTATTTTCATCATTTAACATCCATTCCAACTAATTACTATTTAGTTTGATTAGTTATAAGGTTAATTTCAAGATTTTCAAAAAAATTGCTAAAATTGCTAAAAAGTTGTGAGCAACTTTTATTGCAAAATGCATTTTTTGCACTAACTCTTCTTAGAACTTAACCAAGTGGTTTTTAGTAACATATAGGACATATATAAGGTGTAATGACTCTAAAAACACTTATTTAGTCAACTTATTAACAAAAGCAACAAAAAAAGAAAAATCATTAGGACTAAGGCAACTTGGGTTTATAGGTGACCTCAAGTTCCTTGACCTTAAAAACAAGGATTAACTTATTACCATAAAAAATAACTTGTTCAAAATGAGGTGTATGATCACCCCTTTACCTTCTATCATGAGTCTCCATCATTAGATGAGATGACATATCCAGTTGCCATAGTCAAAGATTGTTGCCCTATGGCATTTAGTGACTCTTAGGGATAATTCAGTTCAGCATACCCAAGAATGTTGGAGAACTCAACGGGATGAAAGGAGCTTGGGGCTAGGGTTTACCCAACCACTTGGAGCTAGTGGAATAGACAGTTTGATCCCATGATGAAAGTGAGAGAGATTTAGCAATTGGTAACTTTATATTGGCCAACACTACAAGTTTTAGTATCACTGGAGATAGAATCACAAAATCAAAATAGAATAAGATCTCCAAAAAGTGAGAGAGTTTATTTTAGGTCTCTGAAACATGGTCCTATAGCACCCAAAATCACATCCATATCTCACACGAGCTCTGAGATATGCCCTGTCAAAGATCACTACCCCATGGCATTTAGTGACTCTTAGGGACGTTTTGGTTTGACATGCCCGAGAACATTTGAGAATTTAATGAAATGAAACAAGATTGGGGTTAGGGTTTACCTAACCACTGAGAGCTAAAAAAATAGGTAGTTTGATCCCATGATGAATGGTGAGGGAGATTTGATAGTTGGCAACTTTGTACTGGCCAATACTACAAGTTTCAGCATCACTCGAGATGGTGTCGCAAAATCAAAATAGAATAAGACCTCCAAAAAGTGAGAGAGGTTATTGTAGGTCTCTACAACATAGTCCTATAGCACCTAGAATCACATCCATACCTCACACAAGCTCTAAGATATGCCCCATCAAATATCGCTGCCCTATGCCATTTAGTGACTCTTAGGGATGTTTTGGTTTAGCATGTCTAAGACCATTTGAGACTCAATAGGATGGGACACGCTTGGAGTTAGGGTTTACCTAGACACCTTGAGCTAATAGAATAGATATTTTGATCCCACAATGAACAGTGAGGGAGATTTGGTTGTTGACAACTTTGTACTGACCAATACTACAAGTTTCAGCATCACCATAGATGGTTTCGCAAAATAAAAATAGAATAAGATTTTCAAAAAGTGAGAGAGATTATTGTAGGTCTTTGCAACATGGTCCTATAGAACCTAGAATCATATCAATACCTCGCACAAGTTTTGAGATATGCCCCATCAAAAATCACTTCCCTATGGCATTTAGTGACTCTTAGGGACATTTCAGTTTGGCATGCTCAAGAATGTTCAAGCACTCAAAGGGATGGGAGGAGCTTGGGACTAGGGTTTACCTAGCCACTCGGAGCTAATGAAATAGACAATTTTCCCACAATGAATGGTGAGGGAGATTTGGTAGTTGGCAATTTTGTATTGGCCAACACTACAAATTTTAGCATCACCCAAGATGGCATCACAAAATCAAAATAGAGTAAGATCTCCAAAAAGTGAGAGAAGTTATTGTAGGTCTCTGCAACATGATCCTATAGCACCCAAAATCTCATCCATACATCATACGAGCTTAGAGATATGTTGCATCAAAGATTGTTGTCCTATGACATTTAGTGACTCTTAGGGATATTTCAATTCAGCGTACTCGAGAACATTCAATAACTCAACGGGATGGGAGGACCTTGGGGCTAGTGTTTTCTTGACCACCGATAGCTAATAGAATAGACAATTTTCTCCCATGACAAAAGGTGAGAGAGATTTATTTGGTAGTTGGCAACTTTGTACTAGCCAACTCTACAAGTTTCAACATCACCTAAGATGACATCAAAAAATCAAAATGGAATAGGATATCCAAAAAGTGAGAGAGCTTATTATAGGTCTCTATAACATAGTCCTATAGCACCTAGAATTGCATTGATACCTCACACGAGCTCCAAGATATGCCCTATCAATGATCATTGCCCTATGGCATTTAGTGACTCTTAGGGATGATTCAGTTTGGCATGCTTGATAACATTAGAGTGCTCAATGAGATGAGATGAGCTTGGGGCTAGGTTTTACCCAGACACCTAGAGCTAATAGAATAGATAATTTGATCCCATGATGAATAGTGAGGAAGATTCGACAATTAGCAACTTTGTACTGGCCAACACTACAAGTTTCAACATCACCTGAGATGATGTTGCAAAATAAAAATGGAATAAGATATCCAAAAAGTGAGAGAGGTTATTGTAGGTCTCCACAACATGGTCCTATAGAACCTATAATTGCATCCATACCTTGCATGAGCTCTAAGATATACCTCATCAAAGATCACTGCCCTATGGCATTTAGTGACTCTTATAGATGTTTCAGTTTAGCATGCCTAAGAATGTTTGAGCACTAAATAGGATGGGATGAGCTTGGTGCTAGGGTTTACCTGACCACCTAGAGCTAATAGAATAGATAGTTTGATCCCGTGAAAAACAATGAGAGAGATTTGGTAGTTGGCAACTTTATACTAGCCAACACTACAAGTTTTAGCATCACCCAAGATGGCATCACAAAAATCAAAATGAAATAAGATGTATAAAAAGAAAGAGAGATTATTGTAGGTCTTCACAATATGGTCCTATAGCACCTAGAATCACATCCATACCTCACACGAGCTCCAAGATATGCCTTGTCAAAGATCACTACCCTATGGCATTTAGTGACTCTTAGGGATGTTTCAATTCAGTGTGCCTGAGAATTTTCAAGCATTCAAAGGGATGGGAAGAGCTTGGGGCTAGGGTTTACCTAGCCACTTAGAGCTAACAAATAGAACTTTTGATCCCATGATGAACGATGAGGGAGATTCAGTCATTGGCAACTTTGTACTAGCCAACACTACAATTTTCAGCATCACCTAAGATTGCATCACAAAATCAAAATGGAGTAAGATCTCCAAAAAGTGAGAGAGGTTATTGTATGTCTCTAAAATATGGTCCTATAGTACCCAAAATCACATCCATACCTCACATGAGCTCTGAGATATGTCCTATCAAAGATCGCTGCCTTATGACATTTAGTGACTCTTAGGGATGTTTTAGTTCAACATGCTCAAGAATGTTTGAGTGCTCAATGGTATAGGAGGAGCTTGAGGCTAGTGTTTACTTGGCCACCCAGAGCAAACAAAATAGACAATTTGTTCCCGTGATAAAAGGTGAGAAAGATTTGGCAGTTGGCAACATTGTACTAGCCAACACTACAAGTTTCAGCATCACTCGAGATGGCGTTGCAAAATAAAAATGGAATAAGATCTCCAAAAAGAGAGAGAAAGGTTATTGTAGGTCTCTACAACATGGTCCTATAGCACCTAGAATCACATTCATACCTCACATGAGCTCCAAGATATGCCCCATCAAAGATTGATGCCTTATGGCATTCAGTGACTCTTAGGGATGCTTTAGTTCGGCATGCCCAAGAACATTCGAGCACTCAATGGGATAGGACAAGCTTGGGGCTACTATTTACTTGGCCACCCAAAGGTAATAGAATAGATAGTTCAATTCCATGAAAAATGGTGAGGGAGATTTGGTAGCTGGCAGCTTTGTAATTGGCCAACACTACAAGTTTCAGCATCACCTAAGATGGCATCGCAAAATCAAAAAGGAATAAGATCTCCAAAAAGAAAGAGAGGGTATTTTAGGTCTCTACAATATGGTCTTATAGCACCCATAATCACATCCATACCTCATATGAGCTCTGAGATATGCCCTATCAAAGATTTTTGTCCTATGGCATTTAGTGACTCTTAGGGACATTTCAGTTCGATGTGCTTGAGAACATTCAAGTGCTCAAAGAGATGGGATGAGCTTAGGGCTAGAGTTTACTTAGCCACCCAAAGCTAATAGAATAGGCAATTAAATCTCATGATGAACGGTGAGGGAGATTTGGTAGTTGGCAACTTTGTGCTGGCCAACTCTACAAGTTTTAGCATCACCTGAGATGGTGTTGCAAAATCAAAATGGAATAAGATGTCTAAAAGGTGAGAGAGTTTATTTTAGGTCTCTATAACACCAAAAATTGAATCCATACCTCACATGAGCTCCAAGATATGCCCTGTCAAAGATCACTACCTTATGGCATTTAGTGCCTCTTAGGGATGTTTTGGTTTGACATGCTCAAGAATGTTTGAGTGCTCAAAGAGATAGGACAAGATTAGGGCTAGGTTTTACTTGACCACCTAGAGCTAACAAAATAGACAATTCAATTCCATGATGAACAGTGAGGGAGATTTCATAGTTGGTAACTTTGTACTAGCCAACACTACAAGTTTCAGCATCACCAAAGATGGTGTCAAAAAATCAAACTGGAATAAGATCTCCAAAAAGTGAGAAAGGTTAGTGTATGTCTCTACAACATGGTCCTATAGCACTCAAAATTGCATCCATAACTTGCATGAGCTCTGAGATATGTCCCATCAAAAATCACTACCCTATGGCATTTAGAAAGTCTTAGGGATGTTTCAGTTTGGAATGCTCGAGAAGATTTGAGTGCTAAAAGGGATGGGATGAGCTTGGGGCTAGGGTGTACTTGACCATCGAGAGCTAACATAATAGATAGTTTGATCCCATGATGAAATGTGAGGGTGATTTGGTAGTTAGAAACTTTGTACTAGCCAACACTACAAGTTTCAACATCACTTGAGATGGCCTCACAAAATTAAAATAGAATAAGATCTCCATAAATAAAGAGAGGTTATTGCATGTCTCTACAACATGGTCCTATAGAACCTAGAATTGCATCCATACCTTCTACAAGCTCTGAAATATACCCTGTCAAAGATTGCTACCCTATGGCATTTAGTGACTCTTAGGGACATTTCGATTCAGCATGCCCAAGAATTTTCAAGAACTCAAAAGGATGGGATAAGCTTGATGATGAACGATGAGGGAGATTTGGCAGTTGGCAACTTTGTACTAGTCAACACTACAACTTTCAACATCACCCGAGATGGCATCAAAAAATCAAAATAGAGGAACACCTCAAAAATTGAGAGAGGTTATTTTAGGTCTCCACAACATGGTCTTATGGCACCCATAATTGTATCCATACCTCACACAAGCTCTGAGATATGCTCCATCAAAGATTGTTTCCCTATGGCATTTAGTGACTCTTAGGACATTTCAATTCAGAGTGCTCGAGAATGTTTGAGCACTCAATAGGATGGGACCAGCTTGGGGCTAGCATTTACTCAACTACCTAGAGCTAGTAGAATAGATAGTTTGATCCCATGATGAATAGCAAGAGAGATATGAGAAAAATATGTATGCTTAGGCCACTTTGTGCAAGATATGAGCAAAAGTTGCTAATTAGGCAAAATTGGGTCTTTTTGAGTTTTTGGTCAAGATAGCCTAGGATTAGGTGTTTTTAGTTGTTTTCTAATAGTTTGGAACCTTTTTCATGTCCTAGAAGTGAACTCTAGTGAACTTTGCTAAAGTTGCACTTTTTGTGCAAAATTGCAAAAGTTGTAAAAGTTGCTTAAAAATAAAAATCTGACTAGAAACCTTCTAACCTTCAAAAAAATGTTTCCCTTACTCATATACCCGAGCATGGATAGTTACAAATTCCCAAACTTCCATTTTGCAACATTTTTGCAAAAATTACAAAAGTTGCTCAAGCAACTTTTTGAGCAACATTGCAACTTTTGAGCAATGTTTGAGCTACAGATATTTCAAAGACATTGAAAATAATATATATTATTCATTCAAGAAAAATGAGGTACTAATTCTAAAAATAATAGTGAAATGATTCCCATTAGTGGCACGGCTAAGAACTACCTTTTTAATAGAGTGACCACCAGTTGGCTTCACTCCCTATGCCTTCTCATTCTTATGGAGGAAAGCTTAATAAATAGAGGAATATATAGAGAGGAATTGCAGCTACATCTATTAAATATACAAAAGAAGATATAGAAAACCTACTTAATAGAGAGATTAATTTGAGAGAAAATGACATTTCAAAAGAAAATAGTTATCTTAGTGCCATCTAAGGTATGCCAATTACTTAGGATGAAGAGACAAAACCTACAACTACTGGGAAAGAGTGCACATGTACATAGACACAAAATTTTCAGATAGAGAAGTAACAAGTGCTATAGAATTTTCCACAGAGCAATGTGAAGTGAAGCATCAAATTGGTTCATTAGTGGGTGAAGAATCTAGTCATGCACTTCATTCTAGCACCATAGATGTTTCAATTAGAAATGCCTATTCATCAATGGCCTTGCATTTACAAGACTTGGGAAGCCAAGATACTCAAGCTAGGCATGATCCCTCAAAGTTCTCATTGAAATATATTAATGATCTTAAAAGAACAATAGAAAGCTCATTGCCACCTTTAAATGGAGACTTGAGTTTAAATGGAGATTGTCAATTCCCAAACATGTCTCAGTCAAGTAGATGACTGGTGTGGGAGCACCCATTCAAGACTCATCAAAAAAGGCACCTAAGGATCCTAGATAATTCACTTAGGATAGGTTGTGATGTAGTAGTGCACAGTGGAAGCTTCTAAAAGGCAAGCCACTAGGTAATTATACAAGGTTGGAATCCTTCAAATTTCCCAAAAAGAGGGTTTAGTACTAGGACACTTATCATAGGTTATCACAACCCAAACAAGGTAGGGAACCTAATCACTAGGTTTGCCTAAGTTCAAAAGTGCAAAAGTGCACCAAAACATAAGGATTCTCCAAGAGCCTAATAAGGGAACATACCCCCAAACATGAATGAAAAGAGAAAAATGGCCATGGAATTGAATACAAACACACCTTAGACCTATTAAGGTCAATATACAACAAATAAAGTGATTTTGTTGTGTCCAAACAACACTGATATACAATTACAATAGTTTGCCATTGAAAAGGTTAGTAGCCCTTCAAACTAAAAATTGAACATAATATGGAAAAACCCCACATGAAGAAACATTTTAAAGTGAGATTAAAATACCCTTTTAGGACATATAAAACATATGTAAACCTCACAAATTGGAAGAGACTAAAAGCCACTGCTATAACAACTTTTAGAAAGTGTTGATAAGCCTAATTAGGCTACAATTACACTACAGGTACCCTTTCACACATTCCAATCCACACAAAAATTA
The DNA here is from genome assembly GCA_028749045.1 of Cupressus sempervirens. Taxonomy (NCBI): domain Eukaryota; kingdom Viridiplantae; phylum Streptophyta; class Pinopsida; order Cupressales; family Cupressaceae; genus Cupressus; species Cupressus sempervirens. Next base: position 478,905,101 of record CM053785.1, read on the forward strand.
TTGGAACATCTAGGGGCATGTGAAACAAGTCCAAATAAAAATTTATAGACCTTGGATCACTCTGGAGCAAAAGTTATAGTGATTGCGGTGAAATGTTGAAGGGTGCATGTATGAAGCCATACACCTAGGGTATGGTGGCAAAATTCATTCCTTACTTGGCCATCTATAAAACCTAAAAAATCATGAAGTAAACTGATAGGCATTGCATTCCACTAAGGGGCATCAAATTCCCATGGTGGAAAGTGCCAAAACAACAAGGCCCTAGGTGAAACCCTCAATTTAATGTTGATTTCTAGGCACCTTCAGCAAAACTTCAATAACTTGCAAACTACAAAGGATCAAAACATGAAACCAAGTCCAAATGAAATTCAACTCACCCCTCTAACTCCCTGGGTCACCAGCACATGTCCTAACATATGTACCAGTCCATACAATGCTCTAAAACATGGAATTTTGTAGTAAAAATAGGTTATTTTATTGATTTCTTTCCAAAATAAGTACATCATACTTATCATCTAATTGTAAGGGCTAATATAGGTTGTTCCCAATAGTTATAAGGTTAGTTTGAGCCAACTAGCTCTTTGGGGGAGAGTTTTTGAAAGTTTAACAACTTTTAAAGAAGTTGCTCAAAAAGTTGTGAAGCAACTTTTTGAGCAACTATGAAATGAAAGACGATCAGACCAAACTTCATAAAAAAGAATTGTTCTAAACAATTAAATCTACCATGGAAACTAGTACAATATACAAAAAAAATGTCAAAAATACCTTAAAACTTAGAAACTCAATAATTTTTCCTTCAAATATCATGCCATAGAATGCTAACCGTAAACAATTATATTCATTTCTCTCATTTTAGGGTTTGGAAAGTCTTTATATCTCCTCCTAGGTCTTTCCCCTTCATCCTTATGATTTGTATCAGCCTCCTTCAAGTTTTAAAAGGAAAATCCATAATTTCTTGCAAAATCAGCATTTTGCAAAAAATTCAAAATTGCAATATCGAAACTTTTGGATTTTTCTTGCTTGCTCTTCTTAACACTTCTAACTTGTTATTTAGGCTATCCCTTAGCAATTCTATGCTAGGGACCCTTACCTAAGATAATTATTCATCCCTTAGGTTACTCATTTCCCTATAGCAATGTATGCCTCAATTTTTAGGCCAAAATAGTAACTCTTCTAAGGACATTAAATGACATCCAATACCCTAACTACTACACCTAATTCCAATGACCCTTATTCTACTTACAAGGCTCACAACAAAAATTAAAAGGTGATGGCCCTATGATTCAGGGTGCCCTTGCACCTCTCTCTCTCTCTCTCTCTCTCTCTCTCTCTCCCTCCCCCCCCCCCCCCCCCCCCTCTCCCTCTCCCTATTTGAACCAATTGAATCTGCTCTACATTTTAGTGTCACAAGTATTGCCTCATGGTTTGACTCATGAACTTTCCAAAAAGTCTTATTATGTGATTTTCCACCATATTTTATCAAGTGGACATTTGATGCAACAACAAGGTTTAAATAAAGAAGAATCTTCCTCTTTGTTTGTCAATCCTTGAATAACCACAAGTTAAGGTTCTTCATAGAATATCATCTAAGCCATGTGCAGTTACAACCATCGCACCAATATGGTACTCTATACCTTCACCATCTATAAATGAGTGATCCAATTTTTTTTTGGCTTGGACACAATGACACAAATAATAATCTATCCCTTCCTCATTGTCTTCAGGTGCAATAACAACAAAAACATGGCCTGCAGTGTGTTACCATGTATATTTTTCTCGTGTCCTAAGGTAGTTCAGTCATGAGTCTTTTCTTAATTATGAAGTTGAACTTGAAGTTTCAATTAACTTGAAGTTCAATTTCCACCTCCCATGTGTTGAAGTCTACTTTCTTTCCCCGAGTCAGTCTTGGTGAAGTCGAAGTTGAAGCTAAAGCCCAAACACCCCAAACTTCAACTTCAACTTCGATGTTGATTTTGTACACTAATGCAATGTTTTCATGCAGGCTTTCAATCTTTGAGTTAAAAATTAAGGTGGGTCCCAATAAAGACACTTCCCAAGGCATGTGAGATAATAAATAAGAACTTCAGGGTGGCACGTGTTCTGATATGGCAAGATTTGGTGAAAAGGAAAATTTGTCATTTCATGATGACATGGAGTAATAATAGGTGTGTGAGTTTGATAGGAATTTATTAAAAATTACTCATAGGGTCTTTTTTGATGCACAACACATGAATAGTAATTATTACATTTATTTTCCATATCTACACTATGATTTCCTTTGTAAGTCATCCCTTAAATGCATTCATTTTTTCTTTTCATTACTCATTTCACCATTTACAAAAGAAATTCCAGTGTCATATGGTACGAAGAATTAATCGTAGGCAATAGCTTTGTCAAACTGTAAGTGTGCCACCATAACCCTCTGTAATTTTATTTATGCTTGCTTTGTTTTCAAATATTTCCATTTGTATCTTTTCAACCCTATTATTTTGTAGCAAGCCATGACGTTATTTCATCCCAAGATGCCCAAGTTTGAAAAGCCATGTCTGCTTAGCTCTTTGCATAAAATTTGTGACACATTTTTAGTTAATAAAAATTTAACCGATGTCATTGAAAGAGTGAGAAACACCTACTCAGGCCCCATTTATTAAAGGCTAGCTAATAGTGGGTTGCTTGAAGCCGCCACCTTTCTTGCAACAATTGTATGCCTAGAGTTAGTTATTGAGTGTGCAAACCATTATGACCCTAGCACAAGGTGTATCAAGAAATTTTTAGGGGAAGTAATAGTTAAGATTAACAGAACCAATGTTTATTTAGCCCTTAGGATTACTCATAAAGAACCCTATGAACCATGGACATTTGAGGAAGCAAAGCATCTGTATGCCAAAAGAAAAAGCAATTATGATAATAAGGTAGCCTAATCTTGGCTTCTAAAACTGGTAGAAGGTGGTTCAAGGTTGCCAAAACCTTTAACCATTGAGCATTTTATAAAGGAAATTGTAGACATTGTATTTCTATTTAATAGAATTAAGGGAAATGAGCATGCATTTCATTGGGAGTCTTGGATGTATTTCTTCATCCAAAAGATTGTTGAAGGAAATAAGTTCATTGATTGGGCTAACCTGATTGCTGAGAATTTGCACAAAGGTTTAGTAGTTGTCAACAACTTTGGTCCATTTTTCTTGTCCTCCTATTTGATTTATATCCTAGTAGCATCTAAAGAATGGGAAAAGCTCCCACATTCACGTTGGACCAATGAAATGCCCATTTACCAGTATTACAATGATCATCAGGAAGCTACTTTGTGTAAGGAATTCATAAGGGTGAATGATGTCTTTCTAGGAAGGCTGGTCTTTGAACTTCAGGGTCATGAAAATGATAAGCTATCTAAAGAAGCCATGCAAGTTATACAAGTCTATGGCTGCTTTTACATTCAATTTCCTAGGTTCACATATATCAAGATGGGTGGTTTTTCTACTGAACCATTGAAGTTACCTCATTAATGTTTAGACTCTATAGTATTATCTGAAATGTGCAGATAGTTTGTCTCTATAGTAGAGTCTTTTGAGATTTCTAAGAGGTCTTCTTCTATATTCTTTCCTATTGAAGACATTATAGATGTCCCAGCCTAAAGAAAGCTATGTTAACAAAAGCATCATTGACCCATCTATGTTTTAAACCCTTCTCCCCTCAAGAAGATTTTGATTATATAGGTTTTGTCAAGAATAATATTAAGAATATAGTCTCTCTTGTTCATATTGCATAGTTGGAAGACTACTGGACAAATTTCCCTAATGAATTTGAAGTAAGAAAAATATTGTGGTCACGACCAATTGTTAAAAAAATAATATGTTTAATGTGGATCTTAATACATGTGGACTAAAAGAGGAGGATTCTAAAGAGGTGCCTAACCCATTTTACATTGACAAAATTGAGTGCATGCCTATTCCTTAAATTTATTGGGGAAAGAGAGAAGAAGATGTATTCTCTTGCACTAAGGATGTGCTGGCTAGGATTTCAAGTTGGATAAAATCAAATATATTTTCCACCCCTAACATGACTAGGAAGTTTTCAAAAAGTAAAAGTAAAAGGGCTCCCCAAAAGAAAAGATGATCACTAATCAAGATATTCATGATCCTATTGTAGGTCTGGTTAAAGTTAAAGCTGAAGTAGTTCCAGAACCACTCCAACTTCAAGTTCAAGAGGGGACCCCTAAGATCAAAAGGGTGACCCATTCAAGCACAAAGAAGGAATCAACAACCAAAAGAAAGGGTATAGTAATAGTTGATCTTGAAGTTGTAGAAGAGCTACCTATGGTGGATAGTGTACCTAAACCTTAAAAGTCATTAGTAAATATTGAAGGCCAAGAGAGTAATCTCACCTTAGTCAAGTTCTCCTGTACCACCGACAAAGAACCAGTCACACCTAAATGGTTGGGAATTTCTATTGAGAAGAAGCAAAGCATGGTTCCTCTTTCCATCTCGATTGATGATCTAGTCAGTAAATGTTTGGGAAAAAAATCTAAGGTGAAGAAAGCAAGAACTAAATCAAGGATCAAGTTTGATAAGAATTTAGGGCATTGGTAAACTAAAATATCCATGCCGCTAGATGGAAGTTCACGTGAATCCCTAGCTCCTCAAGACTACCAGATAACAAAAGTTGATTTGGAAAAAGGAAACCATGAGGTGGATATGGAATTCTTTGAAGCCTCTAATAAGAAGATTGCACATAGGGTATGGAAGGATGGACAAGAAAAACAAGAAATGAAGGAGACAATTAAAAGTATGGCACAATATATCAATTCCATACTTCATCTTGAGGAAAAATCGATCAGTGAGATGTTAGTGATTGTTGATGTGTCCTTTGCAACCAACCAAAAATCTCTTGAGAACCTATAAAAATGAAAAATAGTTGCAAAAACAATAGGGGAATGGGTGCACGGTGCTCTGGATGACACCGTGAAGCATATAGGTCTCCTAGACAAGGCTTTGAAAGAAATATCAACCATTACTAAAAAAGTGGAAATGAGTAATAAAGGATATGAGAAGGAGAGAAATAATTGGGCGAAGGTAGTGATATGGCTAGAAGATATCCATGGGTTTGGATTACAAAAGTTCTAGGTGAAATGTCTTGTGGCATGTTTAGATGAAAAAGCCTTGTATATGATCAAAGACTATATTGAATGGGGGAACAAAGCATTAATACAGGGCATGACTAAAATGAAGGAAACACTACAAGAACTTAAGGTCATACACCAGATAATTCAAGGAGACCTTAAGTGGTTTGTCAAGCAATTTATAGGTCAAGAAGAGGACTCTATTGCCCAATCTAAAGAAGTGATCAAGGAGGTTCAAAAGAAGTTTCAATAACTTCAAGACAAGAAAGCACCAACTAAGAAAGATTTTTCAAATGTAGCACACACTAAAGCCATGTTAATAATTAATCTAAAACACTTGGAAATGCAAAATGATAAGATAATGAAATTGAAGAAAGAAAAAGAAATCTTGAAGCAGTGGCTTACCTACATTGGTTTGCCACATCAATCCATTATTTTAACATTCTCAACTACCTACAAAGCATGGAAAGTAGAAAGAAACATGGCTAGTGGGGATGGTGCTACCTGATTAAAAGAAATAGTTACAAATAGTTGCTTAGTGGTTCTTTTTAATGTTAATTTACTTTTCCTACATTTTGGTTAGCACATTTGTGTTAACCAAAATACTATTTTACTCCTGGCGGGGTAATTTTGGTAACTGTCTAGCCCCATGCCTTATAAATATGTAATAGCTAGTATGGCATAGGGTTAATCTCCAGTAGATCGATAGACAAAACTATTTTTGTTTGTGGTTTAATCTTAGGTTTTAGAAGTAGCATATCAAAATTTTGCAAATGCAAAGAAAACTCTACAGTTTGATTTTGTGAAGAGCTTTGTAAGTAGATACTATTATTTACTTGTTTGAATCAGTATTTCTAAAGATAATATTTATATAAAAGCTCTTTGTTGTGCTTGTTATCAATTTTGAAGTTGTTGATTCAAAATTTGGAAAGCTCTTAGAAATGAGTTTTATTGAATCTGCCTACTCAATTACTTAATTTTTAGTTATGTGGATAATATTGATAATTAAAATCAAGTGGTTCTTTAGCATAAAAATCTATTTTATATTGATGGGATAGAATAAGTTGATTCAACATTATCAGCAAATTGTATTTCAAAAAGATCTTTCTATTGAGTTAAAAGATCAAAAAATCTTTATTTACAATAAAGGTAGCTGTACCTATTTTATTGAAGGAACTTTAAGCAGAGAATTCCTTAATCTTGTATATGAATTCATTTGTTGGTATACATTTTTCTCTGTTTTGCATATAAAATCATTTGAGAAAAACTGTTTACTAACAGTTTTTGGCAACTCTGCTGAGGAAGACTAGAAATGGTTTTACCTCATCATGAAATTTTTTAAGTACTTCAACTAGGCTTAGGGTTTGACAATACTCAAGAAGACATTATTTCAGATCTAAATGCACAAGCTTGGAAACTCGAAACAAGACTATCTAACAGTTTGCACAAGTTAACCAAGTGCTCAAAAGCGAAGAAGAAAGGGCTAAACTCATCAAAGCTATAACAGTTGCTAATGAAGAAGCAGTAGTCAACAAACTAATCCCAAGGCCATTATGAGTGTTAAATGTTAGTTTAATTGTGAAAAAATTGGCTAATAAGAAGTACACTCAAAGTGAAGAAAGGAAGGGGTTTATTGATCAGTCTTATGAATTTGTAAAGAGTCTTAATTTTGCTCCTGATCTCTCTAATAAACTCAAAAAATTTGTTAAAAGCAAAAGTAGGCAAATATCTCCTCAAAAACCTACCCATGTAACCGTAAATCTCCAAGCCTTAATCTTACTAGGGAAACTAGTACCTTCTCATTTTAATGCCCAACCTTTGAATTTTATTCCACCAAGAATGATTGCTAACTCATGGGGTGCACAAGTAGGTCCCCAGGCCCTTGGAGGTAACCCTAATCCTCTTCCTAAGGGTGCTAGAGAAGTTTTACCCAAATTCAATGGAGATGGGAAGAAATCTACTGATGAACATCTCAATGTCTTTAACACTGTGTGTGTAGTTCTGGTTGTTGCTCATGAAGATGTAGTTGTAAGGCTGTTTGTGCAAACTTAATTGATGATGATGCTACTTGGTTTCACCATCTCTCACAAGCATCCATCACCACCTAGGATAAAATGCAAAGTTCTTTTGAAAGTAGATTTAAATCTTCTGATGATGAACATACTCTACTCCTCCAATTGACCCAACTAAAGAAAGAAGTACATGAGCCCATGAGATATTTTGTAACAAAGTTCAATAAAATACTACATAAAATCCTTGCTACTAAAAGACCTAATCTAGAGAACAGCAAAGGTTTCTTTGTTAATGCAATGCCTCCAGATATCATTTTTCATCTAAGGAGAGATAGGGTAGCGGAAGTTGATGTTGCTCAAAGATTAACTATTGAATTAGAGGATGACCTTTTAGCTATAGGAAAGTGGAAATGGGAAATGAAAACTTCAAATTCACAACCATCTACTTCAAAAAAATTAGAATCGTTAGTTCAGAAACTCATAAATGATGTGATGACTATTAAGAAGAAAATTCCTAAAATGAACACCCAATACTAGGATATTCCAAGAAAATATCTAGGTCAAAGCAGTTTTCAAGGAAAGCAAATTAATTTGCCCCCAAATCAAAAAAGATTGCAGATTGAAGCTCCACCAAATAAAAAAAACATGTGTGTTTTTCATCTTACAAATGATCATGAGGGTAGTTCTTGTCCTGAGAATATTAGATATCAACAACTTGAAGTAGAAAAGGTGGCCTCAGCTAATGTAAAAATAGAGGAAGAACCTTCTGAAGAACCTGGCAACTCCATAAGCTATTATCTTGAATATGAATATGATTCTGAAAGAAGTGGTGATATCCTTTTGACCTTAGAAGAAGTTGCATGCTCAATCTTAACCTGTGGGTAGAGAGCTGCTAAAGCTAACGATTCTAAAAATAATACAACCCCTACTCAGGCAAAGGAATTAAAGAAAAAAGGGGAAATGAAAATAAGTCATCACCTATGCAGTCCAAAACACCCCAAATCCTAAACAGGTCTGATCTTGATTCCTCATTTGATATTTTTGAGTTTTTAAAGCATCTAAAATACAGATTTCCCCTATTGAATACCTAAGAATGAACCCTGGAGAGCTCAATAAAATGATGAATATGTTCATCCATCTTCCCCTAATTTAGCAACTAAACAAATAAATGAAACCAAGGTCTTAGAGAACAATGAAATGTCTGCTAAGAAAACAAGTGAAATTCCTCAAGCAAAGAAAAGGGAAACCCAAGCATCTGATAACCAAGAAGGGACACTTCAACTAGACAAAGTCAACCCTGAGGCTCCATTTCCTCCCAAACCAGATCCATTTTATGTATCCCTATTTCTTCATGGTTTTATGCTAAATAATTGCATCATAGATTTAGGTGCTTCTAACAACATAATGCAAGCTGTAGTAGCCAAGGCTCTTGATCTCCCTTTAACCAAAACCTTTGGTAAATGTTATTCCATGGATTCCAAGCAAGTTATTTTAATAGGTTAGATTAAAAATGCCCAAGTTTCCCTAGCAGCTTATCCTCAGAAAAGAATTAAGCTTATATAGTCTTTTCATCTAATGATCCCAAATCTCAAATCCTTTATCAAGAGACTAATTTTGCTAACTATTTGATTTTTCTAAAAATGAGAAAACAAGTGAGAAATTAGAAGCAAAAGACTCACTATAAACTCTAGAGTATCTCCTAATTGTCAAAATTTTCCTTCCTCTTACAAACTTGCTTTTGAAAACACCAACAATACAGCCAAATATGAAGCCTTACTTCTAGGAATAGAAGAAGCCAAAAGAAAAAACATTAAGCTACTAAAGGCAAGAGGAGATGTTGAATTAATAGTAAAGCAAGTTAAAAACATGTTCTCAATAAAGAATCAAATACTAAAACATTATAGGAACCATGTGTGGGATGAGATTGAAGAATTTAAAGCCTTTGCAATTGAAGCAATCCCTAGAGAACTAAATGATAAAGAAAACTCTCTAGCAGTATCAACCTCTTTACTGATTCCTCACCCAAACTTCATAAATAACAAATACTCAATGGAGATCAGTCATAGTCCAAGTGTCCCTGACAATAAAAATTCATGGAAAGTATTTAAGGATGATGTTCACATTAATACCTTTTTATAAAGTATTGAAAAATTATCTACTAACTATTTTGAAGGTTCATATTCTGAATGTAGAGAGTTTTGTCCTAATCTCACTAATGAAAGTGATGTATCATAGTTAAAAGGAAATGTAATACCAAAAGGCCTGGTTGAGCTTGAAAAACTCTTTGATAGGCGAGACACTTTTTTGGCCCAAAATTTATCACCTAAAGAAGATCCCAATGCTGATTATGAAAAGGTCAATTTGGAGATAAACATAATCCCAAAATTGTCAACTTGGGAACCTATTGTGGAGAAGATGAGAAAGCAAGATTCATCAAACTTCTTACATAATATATGGATGTCTTTTCTCGGTCTTACAAAGACTTAAAAACTTTCAGAAATGGCCAATTCAAGCATCATATCACTCTAAAACCAGGTACTACTCCTTTTAGGCAGAAGTTGAGAACATACAATCCAAAGGTTTTTGATGCAATTTTCAAAAAAATTGACAAAATGCTTAAAGCTCACATCATCTTTCCAATTCACCATTCTACCTAGGTGGCCAACATAGTGCCAATAAGAAAAAAGAATGGAGAAATAAGGATCTATGTTGACTTTTGAAACCTTGATCAAGCAAGCCTAAAAGATAATTTTGCCTTACCTATAATGGATCAAATTCTTCAAACAATTACTGGTTCAGAAATGATGTCCTTTTTAGATGGTTTCTTAGGCTATAATCAGATGGAGGTTGCCAAGGAAGATCAACACAAAACTACATTTACAACACCCTGGGGCACTTTTGCCTATAAAAGGATGCCTTTTGGCTTAATAAATGTAGGTGCCACCTTTCAGCAAGCCGTGAATTCAACTTTCAGTCATTTGCTAGATAGATGTATCACAATGTATCTTGATGACATGATAGTGTTTTCTAGAAGATGAAAGAAACACCTGAAAGATCTGAGGAAAGTGATTGAAAAATTTAGGGAACATGGAATTTCATTGAAACCTAAGTGTAGACACCTAAAAACCTTTAGAAAATAAAGTATTTTTATTTTTTGAAAATTTTTGATGACATCATCATTTATTAATTAATTAATTATTTAATTAATTAATTTATTTTTATGCCATTAAATCCCTTTATCTTAATTAAAAATATTTAATTAAGGAATCCCTCCCAAAAATGTTTAAATCTTATTTAAACATTATTTCCTTATTTATTAATTATTTAATTAATAAATTGACCAGAAAATCCAAAATAAATAAAAAATTTATTTTTTGCCCAAAACTTGGCCAATTTCCTTAAGACCACTAACCTCTTCCAAAATCTTCTAATCCTTCTTTAATTTTGATTAAAGGCTAATCCCATCATTTCCTACCCCTAATCCCAACTCAAAATATTTAATTAAGATTAAATATTAATCCTCATGTTTATTAAAAAAGTTTTAATAAATATCTCCTCAACCCAAACCCTTGAAATAAATAAAACTTTATTTATTTCCTAAAAATCTAATTTATCCTCATCCTAAGAAGTTCTAGACTCTTCTAGAAAGTCTTCATCCTCATCCTAGGAAGTTCTAGACTATTCTAGAAAGTCTTTATCCTCATCCAAAGTCTAGACTCTTCTAGAAAATGTCTTTAAACCTAATCCTAATCCTCTCCTAACCTTGTCACATTCCCTAAACATGGGTTAAAACTTACTAACCCAAGCCAAAGTTAACAAATATCTCCTCCTTCACCCACCCTCATTAAATGCCATCCACTTGCCTATCCCTAAGCTAATCCTAAACCATCCTAATCCATCTTCTAATCATTTGCACAATCCTAATCAAGCTTAAAACCTTCCTAATCAAGCCCAAGTCAAACTTCCTCTCATCTCCTTCAAAATATCCCAACCATAAAACTTTATGAAGCCCACTAGGCCATAAATGACTCTTCCAAGCCCTTTTATTGCTCTTACAAGCCATTATGAGGGTCTTTATGAAGATTTTATCCCTTGAGCCTCCTTTGTTGACTCATCCTTCCCCTTTCCTCCATCCTCTCACCCTATGACACATGTCACTCCCTAATTGGCTATAAGGAAGCACAATCCATGTGCTCTCCTCTCATCAATCTGAGCCCTCCATGAGCTTTTTCCCATCCTTGCATCTTAGCCCTCAATCCCTCAAGCCTCTTGCCTATAAATTGGATCCTTCCCCTTTGCAAAATAACACAATCCATGAAGTAAAGTCATAATGCCATTTTAAGAAGCCATTTTACATCAAATATATACACTCACACCCAAATTCCAACTCCATTTGAAGCCATTTTTGAAGCATAAGCTTGAGCATACATCCTATCTATTTAGACAAAGCCACTCAACAAGAGAGCTTCTTATTGAGAGAGTCCATTAATGGCTCATATTCTCAATTGAGAGCTCATCTTAGTCTATCTTGAAGTTTATGAATTTTGTATAGTTTGTAGAAGCTTTATTTAAATTTGGTTTCTATTAGCATACTAACATATTTCTCATATACATTTTGGCACGCCCGGTGGGACCCCGCATGGGTCATCTTCATTAGCTTTTTTAGTCAAATTTTTTTATGTCATTTGCTAATTTTGGCTAATTTTGCTTGTTTTTATGATTGGTATGATTGTATAAATTGGTTTTGTAGTTCCACATGAGCATGAAGAAGACAAAGGAACTCATATTCTATCTCATAGTATTTGCAGATTTTTCAAGCTTATAGGTGGACAAAGCACTTGGAATTCTTCTTCCTCTTCTTGTCTATATTCTTCTTATTCCATCTACTTCTTCTTCTTCTTCTTGTGGGAGATCTTGGCCATTTTTTTTTTAAGGAAGCAAAATCATACACACTTCTTTTTAGTGCTTAAAATGAACCCCCAAATCATACTTAAATCCATTAAAAAATTAAAAATTTGCAAAAAAGAAAAAATCTTTTAACAAGTGAAACTAAACCAATCCAATCATTTGCATCCTTGTAACATCAAAGTTTTAGATGCATTCATGCAAAGTTAGGAACACTTCATTTTTGGGAATTTAAAAAGAACTTGAAGTTTCCATTTCAAAAGGTTCAAAATCAACGCTAAGTGCACACTAAAATCTAAATCAAACTCAAAGCATCAATCAAGGTTAAAATGAACCTCATTTGCAAATATTTTAAAGTTCTTTTAAAAATCTCATGAAAATTAGGAGTCCTAAATGGTTGCCAAAAATTGTCCTAAAAGCTTTGTTATTTGTTCCAAACAAATGTCTTGTTGCAAAATCTTGAATGTTTCTTAGGTTTTTCATGCATCAAAACAATCTAAGAATATCATTTTTGGGCTTAAAACATGCAAACTAGAACACAAAATCTTGAATGAAAAGCAAAGTCCAAAGAGTCATTTTCACTTTTGAGTCCAAAAACAATCTTGAATGATCTAAGGTTAAAACAAAGCACTTCAAAGTTCTTAAAACAACACACAAAATCTCAATCTTGAATGCTCAAAGAAAAAAAAAAATTTGAATGTTTAATCACTTGTCTTTGAATGCATGTTTCTAAAATCACTCTTGAGTGCCATGGATTAAAATCAAGTTTGTTTGTTTTTTATGAATGCATGATTAAAACAACAAATCCAATCTTGAATGAAAAAGGTCAATTAACCATTGCAATATCAAACACTTCATTTGGAACTTTTAAAATTGAACAAAACAAATCTCTTTTCCACATGCAATTTAGGCAAAGTTTGATTTTTGGACATTTAAGAAACCTCATTAAGTTAAATACAAATTTGCAAAAATCAATTTGAGTAGTTCCTTGGACTCACCTCTTTTCTAATCACCTATCAATTCAACCATTGGTTGCAATCTCAGTGCCATTTATGGGGATGGGTCTACTTGAAAAAGGTGTTAAATGTTCCACAATCTAACTCACTCACTTGGTCTTTGAACGTTTGCTTTAACTTTATCAAAAAATTTAAATGACCAAAACTCTAGATTAAATCAATCACACTTCAAGTTTGGGCACTAAAATTGAACAACTATTGACGTGGAGGGCCTCTGGGCGTGCGCTTGACAAATCAAGTCTCACACATCTTTGCTTTGGGCTTAAAACAAAATCACACCAACTCTTGAATGCTTTAAAAGAAATTAATCGATACTTGACGTCAAGGGCCTCTGGGCGTGCAAGTTTTCTTTTGTTGACCCTAACTCTTCTTCTTGTTTGCACTCTTCGATCGATTTACTTTTGTTGGCGCTTCAAGTTGGAATTGAACATTGTCTCTTAAACATGAGTGCTTGCAAAGTCTAGATTAGCACACATAAGAGTCAGTTGGTAAAAGAACAAGTGTATTTTTTTTTTAGCCCAAGGTCATCCAAGTCTTCTCTCCCCTTGTTGTCTTTCGAGGCCATCTTGGGTGCATAAGATTAGGATCCAAAACCTTGTTTCTTTTTAGGAGGCTTGCTTGGGGATTTCATCACCCCTTGGATGACCTTAACTCCAGGATTCTGGTGGAGTATAAGAATCAGGAGGTGAATCGAAAGACACCTCTCTTGGAATCAAGATTTTTGTCACTCGGGCTAAGCCTCAAGGAACTTTATACCCTTGAGAAGTGAAAGAGGAGAAGTGGGTTACCGCTCCTCTCGGTTGTGTGACATCTTGTTGGTTTCATCTATGGATCTGAGCCTCACGTACCTTTGGGTATATCGAGGACTCCCTAGCTAAACCAACTGTCAGCCTTGTAGACAACCATCTAGAGTGTTAATGTGTTTGAAGTGACTGATCGAAACATTTGTAAAACATACAAACTCCTCAGCACAAGTATCACATTCTGAGAATCAAAAACTTCTATCTGGTTGTTCCTATCTATTGCTTGATTTTTTATTTGTTGAATGAATGTTTGCCAAACTTGGTCAATCCTAGCTTAGGGAACACTTAGCATAGTCACTGCCTATTCCAGAAGTTGAACAAGTTGAAGCAAAATAACTAAGGTCTCTCAAAGCCAAGCAGATTCAAGAATTCATGTCAGAACAACCCAAACCCAAACAAAAGTTCCACAAAGTTAAAACTCAAACCATCTCAGGCATACCAAGAACTTTCAGCCAAGAGAAAGGAACTAACACCAAGTCCTCGAATTGCCAAACTCCACAAAGTAGAGGACAAAGCTGCTGACGAAGCCCTTCAAGATGCCTGGTTAGATCACACCAGCCAATTTAACCAACATTCAGGAGTTAACAATACTTATGCCTTACCAACTAGGCATGATTTCTATGATTAGACCCCCTTGTTTCTCTACATCTTCTTGCATAAGATTCACTTTTGCATTAGAGTCATCTTTGTAGGAAAGCCAACCATCTTTAGTCTTCCCCTTAAGAATTTTAGCTCATCCATCTCATTTAGAATCAAACCATCTAGCTAGCAATCAAAATCTTCACATCCAAGCCTTCAAAATTGTTGTCACCTTGCCAAAAGTTTTCCATTCCTAACATCTTCCAAATCCACCAATCTCACCTAGGTTATCCCTTTGACAGAGCTTTGTCTAGGGTAATTTAGCTTTGTCACTTGTTATCCCTCATCACCTTGAGCTAAAGGTTGGGATCCACATGTGGTCAATCTCATGTTCTTCCTAAAGGATCATCAGTCTATCCTTAAGTTGACACAATCACCACCAAGCTTGCACATAGGAAAGCAGACCTTTCATAATTTGGCAACATATCTTTGAAGTTAGAATCCTCAACCCAATCCTCCTTAGGTTTTTTCATACAACTTTGCCTCAACCTAGGAAATCATTTGCATAGAAAAGCATTCCTCTTTTGCCTCCATCAGCATTGTTGCATCTCATCCCTAGGAAACATTTTGCATTTTCATGCCACCTGTCACTTGCTTAGGCAAGAAGAAGAAGGAAACAATGGAGCCCTATCATTTGGATCCAACAGCATCACTCCCCTTGAGCACTCAACCATCCTTCAGCCTAGAGAACATTATACCATCACCTACTGACATTGAAGCTTTCATGAACCAACCAGGAAATGCAGTATTGGTGAATGCCATTATAGACAAAAATAAGGAAACAATCATGGCTAACTTTCAAAAGGACAACATTGGAGCCTTCAACTTTGGAAGACCTCCCCCTTTATCAGATCCATCTCACCCCTTGTTTGAGCAACTCCCAGCACCCATAGGCTCTTATGATTCGAATTTTCCTCAATATGTGCCAAAAGAAGAGCCTCAACCCACCCCATATGATCCAATAGACCCAAACATACCAGCCTCCACTCAAGTCGAAATCTCCCTTCCATAAGCCAATCCAGCCACCACCACTCCAGCATTGGTCCATACCACTCCATCCCAAACATCCTTTGCCCAAAACACCTCACCATTCACTCCCTTCACTGTTGCTACTGCTGCTCTCCAACCCAGCCTTCCAAATCCACCCATCTCCCAAATGAGTGCTAGCATCTTTGGCCAACCTCAACAATATACAATAGGGATGCCACCCATGGGGCCAAGTAATCAACCCTTCATCACCCCTAGCTTGTTTACCTTAGCTCAGAACACAATTCCATCATTTCCACTAGGTCCTTGGAGCTGAGTGCCATCAACCACAAATCCACAAGCTACTACCCTCACTCCACAAAGCTATCAAACCCCACCAGCTACTACCAATGTTCTGCCCAGCTCTCAAATGACCCAAGCTCTTACCACCACTTTACCAAGCTTTCAAATCCAGCCACCAAGCTATCAAACCCCATCAGTTCCATTCCCAAGCTTTCAATTCCCACCACCTCCACCACCAACTAATCCATTACCTCCTATCACCAACTATTTTTCTATGCCACTTCTAGGAGGAAATCTACCGCCACCAACCACCAATTACTTGGCCCCCTTCGCCATGCAGACACCTTCCCAAATGGGGGCACAACCCACATATATTGGTCAAACTCCTCAAATCCAAAGTCAAGTTTCACAAGCTCCTCAATCCTTTCCCCAAGTTTCACAACCATCTTATACCTTACCTCCACAAAGCAATCCATTTATCCCACAGCCAGCTTATGTTCCTCAATCCCAACCTCAAATCCAATATCAGCAACAAGCCTTGCAACACATGCAGCAATATGTGCCACCTCCACCTCAGCAACCCATCATCCACCATTTAGTTGCCCAAGCCATGTACAATCCCTACCTGCCCATACCTCAAAGCCATCCATATTCCATTGCCCCATCTAGCACATATCTACCTCAGGGCACTCCTACATTGGGGGCACCCCAGCCATCACCCATTAATGCAGAATGGGAAGCCATGAAGATAGCTTTGAAAAACATCCAAGAGGGAAATGATCCAAAAACCTTCAAGTTGGAGAATGTGTGTCCTTGCCCATTTGACAGAGTCATTACCATAAAACCATTTCCCAAGCATTTTGAGACACCCAAATTTGACAAATTTAGAGGAAAAGGAGACCCTGTCACACATATCAAAGAATTTTACATGCACTGCCAAGAAGTGGCATACAATGATGTCTTCCTCTTGCATCTCTTTCCCAAAAGCTTGGCCGGACCATCTCTTGAATGGTTTTATAGAATACCATATGGCACAATTAAAAATTTTGCTGAATTATCTGAGGCATTTGTAGCCCAATATGCCCATCTTGTTGAAACAGAGCTATTAGTAGTTGATCTTGTCCACACTAAGCAAAAAGGTGGAGAAAGCCTTCCCGAATATCTACAAAGATGGAAAACCCTTACCACCCGCATATCTTGCACCTTGCCAGAGCACCATTTGGTGAAAATGTTTATTGATAATGCCCATCCTAGCTTGGTTCACCACATGACCATGAACTGTTTACAGACCTACAAAGACATCAAAGAGAAAGGAATGATCCTTGAACAAGGACTCATTAAAGATGGTGTGGTCAAGATTTACAAGGAAGCCAACCAAAATCAATCACATTCCAATGACAAGTCTAGGTATTGGAACAAAAACAAGCACATTGCAATAGATGGCGTCACTGACACCAGACATGTGAATATTGTTGGTCCTTCTCAAAACTAGTCCAACCCACCATATCAACCAAACAATCAACAAGCTATCAACTACCAATAGCAGAACCACCAAAGCTATCAAAACCACAATCCAAGACCCAACTTTCATGGGTCTAGCAATCAAGCTAATGCCATCAATGTAGCTACAGGACAAAAGCCCAAATTCCAACCTACACCTAGAAACTATACACCCCTTGGTGAGCCATTGGATGTCATTTTTGAGAAATTAGTCAAGGAAAACCTCATCAAATTTCCTCCTACCCAGGAAATTGACCCAAGCCAATCTAAAGCTGCATGGTACAAAGATAATGAGTACTACAAATTTCATAGGGTAAAAGGTCACACTACTCTTAGATGCATGAAACTGAAGGATTATGTGCAGGACCTCATTGATCGGAAAGAAATCACTGTTGGTGCCCAAACCTCTCCCAATGCAGGTTTACAGATCTATCAAAATGCTTTTCCTCCACACAACAACCAAAATCTTGGAAAAGCACCTATCCAAGCCAACAACAACAACACCAACAACTGCCAGCCAAACCAATAGCATGGGAAGAACAATGACCACACTTCATCCTATATAGACTATGGTAGCCTTATAGGTTGTATATCTGAGAAAGAGCCTTCTGTCAATGTTATCAATATCAAAGGACCAAACAATGAGTGTGCAGTCACCACTCGAAGAGCATGATTTAACATCGCAGGCCCACCGATTTCACCAGCACCATCAGCTCCATCAAAAAGGCAGTACAATATCTTGGAACACCTTGGGAACATGCCAGCCCAAATCTCCATTTTAGACCTTCTCCGCACTAGTCTTGTGTACAAAAACATCCTTGATAGTGCTCTCATAGAATCTCATGTCCCTTCAGATATTAACGCTACTAATTTTCATAATCTTGTTGGACACCTATCCTCCTCATGTACCCTATCATTCAAACCCACCGACATACCCGTGGTCAAGCCAGATCACACCCTTCTGCTTCGCATTGGCATCATGGTATCCAATTTTGCCGTGAAAAGAGTAATGATAGATAATGGATCAGCCTTGAATATTTGCACCCTAAAATTCATAAAACAAGCTGGGTATACTGAGGTAGATACCATCAGTGAGGTTACCACCATTAAAGCTTATGACAACTTGGAAAGAACCACAGAAGGAACTATTTTGCTGCCAATCAAGGTTGGGCTAGTCATCCAAGAGACACTCTGCCATATTATTGATCTAAACCTACCATTTAACATCCTCCTTGGTCACCCATGGATTCATGCCATGAAAGCCGTTCCATCCACTTACCATCAGTGCATCAAATTTCGGCATCAGGGCACTGAGGTAACCATCCATGCCGATCCAAAACCCTTTGCTTACTGCAATGCGATTGAAGCCTCATATACAAACCATTGCCCTGGAATTGATATCGGCACAACCATCACCAGCTCATCCTACACTTGTAATGACCCAGAAAACATCCTTGCCTCCACCTTATCTACCGTGAAGATCAATAACAAAGGCTGTGGAGAGTATAGTCTATCAGATGCATTTACTGTCGGGGCACTCCCACTTGATCCACATGCCCATGGGCGACCGACATATCACAAAACTAAGGAGATTCTGCCTCCTTGATACAAACAGTTTGGCCCAACAACCTTTGTATCCTCAAAAATCCCTCTTCATGAGGAGCTCACTCCGGATATCAACAATTGGTTACATAAGGATGCACCTCAAAGAAATTAGGCACACCTTGATCACTTTAGCCAAAAGTATCCCCAAGAACATAAGCTCATCATTGACAAATGGAACTATCAAGGTGGTGGTCTAGGACCAGAAGAAAGAGGCATGCAGTGCCCCATCGACGCACACAAGTGAAAATCGAAGTCAAGTCTTGGCTTTGGCATACCCACAACTGAGGGCACCAATACGGATGGTCACGCTTTTTTGAACATTCATTGCGACCTTGTCAAAATTGAAGACATTCCTAAGGAAGTTGAAAAGAGAGCCTACGATGATATCCCAGACCAAATCTCCCTCGGAGACTCTGTTCTCCAAGAACTATCCATCCACCTCATTGACCTACCACTCGCCCATCCACAACTCATAGATTGGGACCAACCAAGCGTCATACACATTGATGAGTTCACATCAAAGGAAGTACTTCTGAGATTCATGGGAGTCAAAACTCATCATAAGAAAACAAAGCCAAACTTTGCCTATATCTACAAGCTAGATCCCAAGAGGTATTTTGGAGAAAATCCCCAACCTAGTTCTGATACACCCAAAACTAGAACTAAGGTGAATATGAGACTAGCTATGGTAGCAAAGAGAACCCCTCAGCAAGAAAATCCAAAGCCACAAGCAGAACATGAAGATTTAGCATTGCCTCCTCAAGATAATCGACCAGAGGTGTCTTCTATTCTAATTGAGGATACTCGAAAAGTCAACATTGGTTCTCAGAGATCCCCAGCCTTGTTCGCATTACTGCATCCCTATCACAAGACCAAGCTGATCTCCTCTTTGAGGTCTTAAGAGAGAACATTGGCCGATTTGCATGGTCATATTAGGACATGCCAGGACTTGATCCAAAGCTTGTAGCTCATCATCTTGCAGTCGATCCAAAGATCAAGCCCGTCAGACAAAAGCTTAGAAAAATGCACCCCAAGGTGGCATTACTGATCAAAGCTGAATTAGAAAGAATGTTAGCTGCTAAGGTTATTCAACCTATCGACTACTCAGAGTGGATCTCCAACATGGTCCCTATCACTAAACCTTCCGGTGACATCAAAATCTGCATTGATTTCAGAGATCTTAACAAAGCTTGTCCAAAAGATGATTTTCCCTTGCCCAACATAGATATGATTATAGATCTTATAGCTGGACATGAAATATTGTCCCTCATGGATGGATTTTTTGGGTATAATCAAATCAAGATTGCAGAAGAGGATCAGCATTCACTACCCCTTGGTGAACCTTTTGCTACAACATGATGCCTTTTGGCCTAAAGAATGCTGGGGCTACCTATCAAAGAGCTATGACAACCATTTTTCATGATCTCATCCATACCATTTTGGAGGATTATGTGGATGATATCTTTTTCAAGTCTCATACCTTCATGGATCATCTTGCTGACCTAGAGAAAGTCTTTGATAGGTTAGCCAAATATCATCTCATGCTGAATCCCAAGAAATGTGTCTTTGGGGTCACATCTGGCAAGCTTCTAGGCTTTATAGTGTCTAAACGAGGTATAGAGATCGACCCCAAGAAGGTCAAAGCTATCTTAGACATGCCTCCTCCCTAGACACTATGACAACTTCGTTCTCTTTAGGGAAAGCTTCAATCTATTCGGCGCTTCATCTCCTAGCTTGCAGATAAGTGTACACCATTTTCACATTTACTGAAGAAGGATGAGAACTTCAAGTGGGATCCTTTATGTCAATGCAGCTTTGACCATCTCAAGCAGTATCTCATCAATCCCCCTATCTTGGTTCCACCAGTTCCTGGTCGTCCCCTGATTCTATACATATCAGCAACACCTACTGCTCTAGGGGCACTTCTAGCACAGCTCGATGACTACAACAAAGAAAGAGCCATCTACTACATCAGTAGAACCCTAGTTGGTTATGAACTCAATTACACTCCTATGGAAAAAGCTTTTTTGGCAGTTGTTTTCTCAACTCAAAAGCTTTGCCACTACATGCTAAGTCATACCATCCAACTAGTCTCCAAGATTGACCCTCTCAAGTATATGCTCTCCAAAACAGCACTTACAGGCCGTTTGGCCAAATGGGTTATGCTCCTTAGGGAATTTGACATCCAGTATGTGGACAGAAAGGCAATCAAAGGGCAAGCTATAGCAGATCACCTAGCTGATGCACCTCTAATAGATGCTTATCCGTTGATCACAAAATTCCCAAATGAGCATATCTGTCTAATTGAAGAACAACCCCAATGGAAACTTTATTTTGATGGCTCATGCACATCTCATGGATCAGGGGTAGGAATATTGTTGGTCACACCTCAAGGAGATTACATTCCAAAAGCCTTCAAGCTACAATTCCCTAGCACCAACAATATAGCTGAATATGAGGCCCTCATAGCAGGATTAAAGATAGCTGTAGAATGGAACATTGCTGAGTTACAAATCTTTGGCGATTCTCAGCTCATCATCAAGCAAGCCCTAAATGAATATCAAACCAAAGATGAAAAGCTATTACCCTACAAAGAGCTAGTTGATCAGCTAACCCAGTATTTTACAAGGCTTCAGTTTTCACAAGTGCCTCGAATACAGAACAAAGTAGCAGATGCTATGGCTACTATCGGCTCACTCTTGAAAATTCTCCAAGTAGCTACATAGTATGAGTTTTTAGTCGAGTAGCTCCTCACACCCGCCTATGCGAATGAGGATTCAAATCGTGTTTGTATCTTGGTTGGTCCCCAATCCCCTTGGTACCATGAGATTCACGCTTACCTTAACGATGGTATCATATCCCCTCACCTCACACGTACCCAATGCCAAAACCTCATCCAAAAATCATCCCGCTATGTTATCATAGCCAATACCCTATATTGTTGAGGTTATCACGATACTCTCTCTTGATGTTTAGACCAAAATGAGGCCGTGATGGTGTTAAAAGAAGTACACTCTGAACTTTGTGGTGCCCACATGAGTGGTATTGTCCTAGCGCAAAAAATCCTTAGAGTAGGCTACTATTGGCCTACCATTGAAGAAGACTCATGTGACTTTGTCAGAAAGTGTCTCCCATGTCAGTAGCATGCAAATCTTGTGCATGCTCTAGCACATGATCTACAGCCTATTACACCGCCTTGGCCTTTCGCTTGTTGGGGCCTTGATCTAGTTGGAACTATCACACCCCTCTCATCTGATGGACATAAATGGATAATAACAGCTACAGACTATTTCACTAAGTGGGTGGAAGTAGTTCCCCTCGTCTCAGCTACAGGAGTTCAAGTCTCCAAGTTCATCTTATATCACATTGTTTGCCGCTTCGGTATCCCATCCACCATCTTCACCGACCACGGAGGTAACTTTGAAAATCTCAACATGGAAGAATTATGCACTTCCCTCCGCATCCATCATCGCTTTTCTAGCCCATATTTTCCACAAGGTAACGGCCAGGCAGAGGTAACTAACAAAACCCTCCTCAAAATCTTAAAGAAAGTTGTCAATGATTCCGGTTGCAATTGGCATCTACAAATAAATCTAGCCCTATGGGCCTATCAAACTTCCTTTCATACATCCATAGGCACAACTCCATACTCCCTAGTCTATGGTGTCGAAGTGGTACTTCCCTCCTTGTGCATATCTTTGCAAGGGCAAATATTAGATGAAGAATATAGAGTAGCTCAGCTCACCCAACTAGATCTCTTAGACGAGAAGTGACAACAAGCCTATGATCATCTCACTGTCTATCAAACTCGTCTCAAAAGAAATTTTAACAAGAAGGTGCTTCCATGAAACTTTCGGCCAGGTGACATGGTCCTCAAAGAAAACATGAAAGTCCAAGCAGAGCGAGAAAAGAAAGGCAAAGTTTGAACCTACATGGCTTGGTCCTTATGTTGTCACTGCATCCTTTGGCTCCGAAGTTTATCAACTATCTACACCCGAAGGAGAATTGTTGAATGATCCTACTAACATTATTCATCTCAAGAAGTTCTATGCTTGAAAATCCTTGGTATACCCAGCTTTTGAAAAAATAAAAAAATAAAATAGTAAAGAGAAATAAGCGTCCAATGGTGAAAACTTGGCAATTCAAGTGCCTTGGATAGGTACCTTGGTGAAAACCTGGTAATTCAGGTGCCTTGTGTCCTAAGACTAATCCATTATCTATCACTATCCTATCCCTCATCTATTCACCCACCATCCCATAAAACACCTGCTTGTTCCCTTGGTGTTCCAACCAAATATCTAAAATCTATTGGAGCTTATAAATACCTCCTGTATAGCTGGTAAATCTTGTACCTCAGCTTGTAAATCTTGTACCTTAGCTTGTAAATCTTATACCTCAGCTTGTAAATCTTGTATCATCCCTTATATCATACCTTGTATATCTGAATCTTGTCCAAAGCTTGTACCACATTCCAGCTTGTAAATAATCTTGTATCCTAGTTTGTATCCTATCACATGCACACAAAGAATCCCATTTTCCTTAAGCTTTTCACAAACCATCTACCTATCCGCCTATCAACTATTGTAGACATCCCACCCTTCACAAACATTTCCATCTCAAAAAACCCAAACATGAACAACCTTGTACATTTGTAACATATCTTGGTCCGTCAGCTTGTACATCCTCTTTAGCTTAGTACCATTGTATCTATCCAGTTTTTGTGTCAGATCGTCCTTGCTCAACATCTTGCACACATCGCACAACCCTTGGTTAGCTATCCCAATGCATCCTTTAGCTAGATCTCCTGTCGCCAAAGTATTATCCTTCTTAGTTCAGCTTGCTAGATGCATCACTCATCCAGATCCACTAGCTTAGGTGCTCTTCGATAGATCCTTGTAGGATATAGCTTTCCTCATGTCTGATCTTGGTCCGTTAGTACCTCGTCCTACCCATCTCGTTGGCAAATGTTTCTCTTTTGGATTTTCACTTTCTTTTGATTTGGAATCTTCCCTTTTGGGTCTTGAAGTATCTTTTCCAAATAATCTTTTTGTTCCCTCCTCAAAGTTGCCACGATCTTCCATATCATGGTATACTGTGAATGGGGCAATCTGGGCATAAGGTCTTTGATCAAATCTTTTGTTTGTTTTTCTTTTTTCCTTGTGGGTTACCCAGTGTCGATTCCACTCTGATTCTTTCAAGATTCATGTGTGATGCTGGGGCAATCCTTGTGTGTTTGTTTTGAGTCAGTCCGTCAGTCCTCTGGACAGTTGGTTAAAAGGCCTTAATGATCTTGGTAACCTTGGAAATCAACCAATAGTCCTATAGAAAATCTAGTGCTCAACTACATGGTGGTACTTCTCTTTGAAGTATCCCCCTACTCAAAAAGCTTCAATGGTTTTCCTTCATCTCCATTATCCCCCATCCATATCCAGCATCTGTCTCTCCTACCCCAGCTTATGCATCAGTATCTCTTTGAATCACTCCTCACCTTTAGCTTTAGGGATCCACAATCCTAGTCTTAGGGATCCACCAATCCAAATCAATCCACCAAGCCTCATCTTTCGAGATCCACAATCCTAGTCCTAGGGATCTCCGAAACCCATCTTCTGCCAATCTGACTCTTTGAAATCTTGTTGCATCAGCTTTTTAATCCCCTCATCCATCTCCCCATCTTGGCTTCCTTTTATAGCACTACACTCCTTCATCCTCTGCAATCCCTGAGATCTTAAGCTTGCTTCCTCTTGTGCCTCTGATTTTCCCTTTATCATTCTCCCGTAGTGAGAGTTTGAGCTAACTAAACCTCTTCTCTTAAGCCAATCTGAGTCTTCTTGCTCATCTTGGATTCTTGTACTTTTCAAGAAGTCGTCGAGCCTCACTTTCTCTCTCCGCCGCCTTCTTGAGGGGGCATCTTGCAGTCCATTCTCTCCTCTTCTGCTCTAGCCTTGGGCATCTTATTTTCTTATCTTTGATGCCATACCACTTGCGGCATCACATCAAAGAGGGGAAAAATGTAGACACCTAAAAACCTTTAGAAAATAAAGTATTTTTATTTTTTGAAAAATTTTTGATGACATCATCATTAATAATTAATTTATTTATTTATTTATTTATTCATTTTTATGCCATTAAATACCTTTATCTTAATTAAAAATATTTAATTAAGGAATCCCTCCCAAAAATGTTTAAATTTTATTTAAACATTATTTCCTTATTTATTAATTATTTAATTAATAAATTGACCAAAAAACCCAAAATAAATAAAAAATTTATTTTTTGCCCAAAACTTGGCCAATTTCCTTAAGACCACTAACCTCTTCCAAAATATTCTAATCCTTCTTTAATTTTGATTAAAGGCTAATCCCATCATTTCCTACCCCTAATCCCAACTCAAAATATTTAATTAAGATTAAATATTAATCCTCATGTTTATTAAAAAAGTTTTAATAAATATCTCCTCAACCCAAACCCTTGAAATAAATAAAACTTTATTTATTTCCTAAAAATCTAATTTATCCTCATCCTAAGAAGTTCTAGACTCTTCTAGAAAGTCTGCATCCTCATCCTAGGAAGTTCTAGACTATTCTAGAAAGTCTTTATCCTCATCCAAAGTCTAGACTCTTCTAGAAAATGTCTTTAAACCTAATCCTAATCCTCTCCTAACCTTGTCACATTCCCTAAACATGGGTTAAAACTTACTAACCCAAGCCAAAGTTAACAAATATCTCCTCCTTCACCCACCCTCATTAAATACCATCCACTTGCCTATCCCTAAGCTAATCCTAAACCATCCTAATCCATCCTCTAATCATTTGCACAATCCTAAGCAAGCTTAAAACCTTCCTAATCAAGCCCAAGTCAAAATTCCTCTCATCTCCTTCAAAATATCCCAACCATAAAACTTTATGAAGCCCACTAGGCCATAAATGACTCTTCCAAGCCCTTTTATTGCTCTTACAAGCCATTATGAGGGTCTTTATGAAGATTTTATCCCTTGAGCCTCCTTTGTTGACTCATCCTTCCCCTTTCCTCCATCCTCTCACCTTGTGACATGTGTCACTCCGTGATTGGCTATAAGGAAGCACAATCCATGTGCTCTCCTCTCATGCAATCTGAGCCCTCCATGAGCTTTTTCCCATCCTTGCATCTTAGCCCTCAATCCCTCAAGCCTCTTGCCTATAAATTGGATCCTTCCCCTTTGCAAAATAACACAATCCATGAAGTAAAGTCATAATGCCATTTTAAGAATCCATTTTACATCAAAACCATACACTCACACCCAAATTCCAACTCCATTTGAAGTCAATTTTTGTTGTGACGAAGGGAAAGTTTCTCGGGCACATGGTCTCAAGAGAAGGAATCAAAATTGATCCAAAGAGAGTAAAAGCTATTCAACAATTATGTCTTCCTGTAAATCATAATGGTGTTAAATCCTTCTTTGGGTAGATCAATTTCCTAAAGAAATTTGTACCTAATTTTGTAGAGACTGTCAAACCAATGGCTAAGTTGCTTAGTGAGAAGTAAAATTTCAAATGGGATGAACCAACATCTAAAGCATTCAAAGAGGTAAAAGAGGCTATTGCTAAAGCTCCGATGCTTTTTTATCATGATTTTAAAAAATATTTTATAATGTACTGATATGCATCAAAACATACCATGTCAAGAATATTGCTTCAAAAGAATGACAAAGGAGAAGAGATGCCTATCTCTTTTATGAGTGTCCCATTGAAGAAACATGAGTTGAATTACTCCTTGTCTAAAAAACAAGCCTTTGTTGTTGTGAAAGTGGTGAAATACTTTTGATACTATATTTTTCATTCACATGCTTTAGTTTATGTACCATCCATTGCAGTCAAAAGTATCCTCACATAGCAGGATGTAGCAATCAATAATCAAGCAACTTGGGTTGCAAAAGTGCAAGAATTTGACCTGGATATCCAGCCAACTAAATTGGTTCAAGGGCAAGGACTGTGTAAACTTATTGCAGAAGGAGAAAAAGAAGAACCATATCCCAATTGTTTGTTTGTTGGCTTGATAGATGAATGGTTTTCTAACATAGCTTATTTCTTGACATATGGGAGATGCCTTGATCATTTAAAAAGAAAGGACTCAAGAAGTCTTCAACTTAGAGTGGCTAAATTTGTGATTATTGATGATATTTTGTACAAACAGGGCTTAGATGGTATGTTCCTGAGATGTGTTGATGCTGATCAACAGGAAAATCTACTGAAAACCTTCCATGACAGGGCCTGTGGAGGACATTTTTCATCAATTGTAACAAGCTTCAAATTCCTAAGAAGTGGATGCTATTGGCTAGGTATGTTCAGGGCTACCTACCATTGGGTGAGAAATTGTGAGAAATGTAAATTGTTTACTGGGAAACCACAATTAGTTGCTCTTCCTCTTAAACCTGTGATTATAGAAGAACCCTTTCAACAGTGGGGATTGGATTTTATAGGGCCTATTGATCCAAATTTAAGTGCAGGGCATACATACATCCTTACTGCTACTGATTACTTTACTAAATGGGTTGAGGCAGTTCCTATTAAAGCAACAACATCACAGGTAGTGTGTAAATTCTTGACAGAAAATATTTTGACCCGTTTTGGTACACCTAATAAAATAGTGACTGTAATGCACAAAATTTTTCATCATGCGAAATTCAATTGTATTGTTATGATCATGGTATCCAGCTATCTCATGTTTCATATTATTTCCCTCAAGGTAATGGATAGGTAGAGTCCACAAACAAAAATCTAGTGAATATTATGAAAAAGCTAGTAGATGGAAAGGGAAAAGATTGGCATAAGAAGATATATGAAGCAATTTTGATTGATAGAACTTGTCCCAAAAGAGCCATTGGCATGACACCTTTTGAACTGGTGTATGGAGTTGAAGCATAATTGTCGTTGCCTTTGGAACTGGCTACCTTAAATTTACAAAAAGTAATTGAAGATGAAGTATTTCATTCCTCCATTGAAAAGGGAATACTCTATCTCTAGAAAATAGAAGAAGAAAGAAGGGAATTGGTAGATCATATCACCAACCATCAAGAAAGGGTCAAGAGAATTTTTGATCAAAAAGCAAGGCCAAGAAGATTCATGAAAGGAGATCAAGTACTACTATGGGACAAGAGGAAAGAACCTAAAGGAGCTCATAAAAAATTTTAGAGCTTATGGAAAGGCCCATTTTTAATATTTAAGGAATTGGGTTCAAATGCCTTCAAGCTACAATATCTTAATGGAGATGATCTTCCCCTATCCTATAATGGGTAGGACCTCAAGCTGTACCAATTTTAAGTCTGCTCTTTGTCTCATTGTAAATACTATCTTTTTGGGTTTTGTTCTTTCCTTGTTTTGTTCTTTTGTTTTTTCCTTTTTAAATCGATCTGCAAAGCCAAAGATCCCAAGCTCATCTATGATCCTTCAAGTCTCATTCCCCAGCTAGAGCCAGTTGTTGCCATGTATATTTTTCTCGTGTCCTAAGGTAGTTCAGTCATGAGTCTTCTTAATTATGAAGTTGAACTTGAAGTTTCAATTAACTTCAAGTTCAAGTTCAAACTCCCATCTGTCTCCATTGTGTTGAAGTCCACTTTCTTTCCTTGGGTCAGTCTTGGTGAAGTCAAAGTTGAAGTTGAAGTTTAGCTGAACACCCTAAACTTCAACTTCAACTTCGATGTCAATTTTGTACACTAACGCTATGTTTTCATGCAGGCTTTCAATCTTTGAGTTAAAAAGTAAGGTGGGTCCTAATAAAGACACTTCCTACGGCATGCGAGATAATAAATAAGAACTTTAGGGTGGCACGTGTTCCAATACGACAAGATTTGGCAAAAAGACAAATTTGTCATTTCATGATGACATGGAGTAATAATAGGCATGTGGATTTGATGGGCATTTATAAAAAATTACTCAGAGGGTCTTTTTTGATGCGTGTCACATGAATAATAATTATTACATTTACTCACCATATCTGTACTATGATTTCCTTTGTAAGTCATCCCTTAAATGCATTCATTTTTCCTTTTCATTACTCATTTCACCATTCGCAAAAGAAATTCTAACATCATCTAGTAGGGAGAACGAATCACAGGCAATAGCTTTATCAAACTATAAGTGTGTCACCATAACCCTTTGTAATTTTATTTTTTCTTGCTTTGTATTGAAATATTTCCATTTGTATCTTTTTGAACCTGTTATTTCATAGCGAGCCATGATGTTATTTCATCCCAAGATGCCCAAGTTTGAAAAGCCATGTCTACTTAGCTCTTTGCCTGAAATTTGTGACACATTTCTATTTAATAAAAATTTAGCCAATGTCATTGAAAGAGCCAAAAACACCTAGTCAGGCCCCATTTATCAAAGGCTATCTAATAGTGAGTTGCTTGAAGCCGCTGCCTTTCTTGCAGCAATCGCATGCCCAGAGCTAGTTATTGAGTGTTCAAACTATTATGACCCTAACATAAGGTGTATCAAGAATTTTTTTGGGGAAGTAATAGTTAAGATTAATAGAACTAGTGTTTATTCAACCCTTAGGATTCCTAATAAAGAACCCTATGAACCATGGACATTTGAGGAAGTAGAGCACCTATATGCCAAAAGAAAAAGAAATTATGATAATAAGGTAGCCCAATCTTGGCTTTTAAAATTGGCAGAGGGTCATTCAATGTTGCCAAAACCTTTAACCATTGAGCATTTCTTAAAGGTAATTGCAAACATTATACTTTTGTTGAATAGAATTAAGGAAAATGAACATACATTTCATTGGGAGTCTTGGATGTATTTCTTCATCCAAAAGATTGTTGAAGGAAATAAGTTCATTGATTGGGTTGATCTAATTGCTGAGAATTTGCACAAAGGTTTAGTAGTTGTCAACAACTTTGGTCCATTTTTCTTATCCTCCTATTTTATTTATATCCTAGTAGCGTCTAAAAATGGGAAAACCTCCCACATTCACCTTGGACTAATGAAATGCCCATTTACTAGTATTACAGTGATCTTCAGGAAGCTGCTTTGTGTAAGGAGTTTAGAAGGGTGAATGATGTCTTTCTGGGAAGGCTGGTCTTTGAACTTCAGGGTCATGAAAATGATAGGCTATCTAAAGAAGCCATGCAAGCTATACAAGTCTATGGCTACTTTTACATTCAATTTCCTAAGTTCACATATATCAGGATGGGTGGTTTATCTGGTGAACCATTGAAGTTACCTCATTATTGTTTAGACTCTATAGTTTTATCTAAAATGTGCAGAAAGTTTGTCTCTATAGTAGAGTCTTTTGAGATTTCTAAGAGGTCTTCTTCTATATTCTTTCCTATTGAAATTGGACATTATAGATGTCTCAGCCTAAAGAAAGCTATATTAACAAAAGCATCATTGACCTATCTATGCTTTAAACCCTTCTCCCCTTGGGAAGATTTTGATTATATAGGTTTTGTCTAGAATAATGTTAAGAATACAGTCTCTTTTGTTCATATTGCACAGTTAGAAGACTATTGGGTGAATTGCACTAATGAATTTGAAATAAGGAAAAGATTATGGTTGTGGCTAACTATTAAACAAATCAATATTTTTAATGTGGATCTTGATACATGTGGACTAAAAGAGGGGGAATTCTAAAGAGGTGCTTGACCCATTTGCATTGACTAGATCGAGTGCATGCATATTCCCGAAATTGATTGGAGAAAGAGAGAAGAAGATGATGTATTCTCTCACACTAAGGATGTGCTAGCTAGGACTGCAAGTTGGATAAAATCAAAAACTTTTGCCACCCCTAACATGATTGGGAAGTTTTCAAAAACTAAAAGTAAAAGGGCTCCCCAAAAGAAAATAGTGATCACTAATCAAGATATTCATGATCCTATTGTAGGTCTAGTTGAAGTTGAAGCTGAAGCAGTTCTGGAACTACTTCAACTTCAAGTTCAAGAGGGGACCCCTAAGATTAAAAGGGTGATCCATTCAAGCACAAAGAAGGCATCAACAACCAAAAGCAAGGGTACAATAACAATTGATCTTGAGGTTGCAAAAGAGCTACCTATGGTAGAAAATGTACCTGAACATCAAAAGTCATCAATAAATAGTGAAGCCCAAGAGAGTAATCTCACCTTGGCCAAGTTCTCCCCTACCACTGAAAAGGAACCAATCACACCTAAATGGGTTGAAACTTTCGTTGAGAAGAAGTAGAGCATGGTTCCTCTTTCCATGTCAATTGATGATCTAGTCAATAAATGTTTGGGAAAAATGCCTAAGGTGAAGAAAGCAAGGACTAAATCAAGGATCATGTTTGAGAAGAATTCAGGGCATTGGTCAGCTGAAATAGTCATGCCACCAGATGGAAGTTCATGCAAATCCCTAGGTCCTTAGGACTACCAGATAAAAAAAGTTGATTAGGGAAAAGGAAACCATGATGCAGATATGGAATTCATTGAAACCTCTAATAAGAAGATTGCACATATGGTATGGAAGGATGGATAGGACAAACAAGAAATGAAGGAGACAATTAAAAGTATGGCATATTATATCAACACCATCCTTCATCATGAGGCAAAACTGATTAGTGAGATGTTAGTGACAGTTGATGTGTCCTCTACAACCAACCAGTAATCTCTTGAGAACCTGCACAAATGCAAAACAATTGCAAAAACAGTAGGGGAATGGGTGCAAGGTGTCCTGGATGACACCATGAAGCATATAGGTCTCCTGGACAAGGCTTTAGAAATATCAACCATTACTAAAAAGGTGGAAACGAGTAATGAAGGATATGAGAAGGAGAGAAACAATTGGGTGAAGGTAGTGATATGGCTGGAAGATATCCAAGAGTTTGGATTACAAAAGTTCCAAGCCAAATGTCCTATGGCAAGTTTAGATGAAAAGCCTTGTATGTGATCAAAGATAAAAGACAGGTAAAGAAGAGGACTCTGTTGCCCAATCTGAGAAAGTGATCAAGGAGGTTCAAAAGAATTTTAAGGAACTTCAAGACAAGAAAGCACCAACTAAGCAAGATTTTTTAAATATAGCACACATTGAAGCCATGATAATAATTAATCTGAAACACTTCAAAATGCACGAAGAGAGGATAACAAAATTGAAGAAAGAAAAAGAAATCTGGAATCAATGGCTTGCCTACATTGGTTTGCCACATCAGTCCATTATTTTAGCATTCTCGACTACCTATAAAGCATGGAAAGCGGGAAGAAACATGGCTAGTGGGGATGGTGCTACCTGATTAAAAGAAATAGTTACACATACTTGCTTACAGGTTCTTTTTTATGTTAATTTACTTTTCTTGCATTTTAGTTGTTAGTAAACAGTTTTGTCCTTTAGATAGAAATGCAAACAATGACTCAATAGGTTTCAAAAGAATAACAAAATGAACTAAAAAATGGATAGATTATCATTCTATTGATAATCTTCCTCTGAATTGAGAGGTACAACTCCCTCATAAAAGATATACAATGAATGCAATAAATTGATTATGTCTTTAACCTAAAGACACAAAAGGTTTTCTAACATTCATCCATAAATATGGAATAAATGTGATTATCAAATTAATAAGCTGATTATGAGAGAAAAACCAAAAAATAGCCATAGGACTATTCACCAAGTCTTTCACAATACTAGAAGAGAATAGAGAGAATCAAACATATCATTTTTGCAAAAGACAACAACATAGGACTGTATTTGAAACAAGATAAAAAAGACCACAGGGTCTTTCTCCATCAGAAAATAAATATTCAGACCTTAAGATCTAACATACAAACATTCCTTTCCATTTCCAACACATAACAAAATAACAATAGTATTATTTCATCCCTTCTGTTACCATCAAATACAAAGAACAAAAGAAATCAACTCTCTACATTTCCCTTTGTAGAATAGAAAATATTCTTCTCCCTGTAGCCGTAGCTATAGAACTCCAACCCCCGAAAAAGAAGCACAGAACCCCATTACATTAGTTTTCTCCCATTAAATAAAATTTTGCCAAGAAGTTTTGGCAACTGCCCTAACTTCTTACCAAACTTCTCTTCTCTTCTCTTGGGTACATTACTATGATAATTAATTCATTAAAGAATTAATTATTTACATTCTTTTGTTATATCTCCTGCTTTAATTTCACAAAAAAATTTATGCACATTATGAT
The DNA here is from genome assembly GCA_028749045.1 of Cupressus sempervirens. NCBI lineage: Eukaryota > Viridiplantae > Streptophyta > Pinopsida > Cupressales > Cupressaceae > Cupressus > Cupressus sempervirens. Next base: position 478,938,099 of record CM053785.1, read on the forward strand.
AATCAATTGTAAAAGAATTAATTATGTCAGAGGCTAATGTTCTTCTTAAATTAATTTGAAATTTAATTATTTTGCATTTAAATATATTAATATTTAATTCTTTTAAGAATTAATTATTAATAGAGCAAAATAATTAATAAATTATTAATTTAAAAAGCTTTCCTTTTCCTTGAGTTGAAGAAGATACTTAGGGTTTCAGAACCCTAGCTAACATTGGCTCTTTCTGGGGGCTACATTCTATGCCGGGATGCAGAGAACTCCAGAATCTTTGGCTCTCGCTTCAAATGCTACAATCTAGTGTCTGTCCATTGGGTGTAGAGTCATCATTCCGCTATAAATATTAGGGCAATCTTGAGTGGTATCCATTATTGTCACAATCTTCTGACTGCGGGGTTGATTCTTTGAGTTGGTGTGCTGCCATGTGTATGGGGTTATCTATCTGACATCCAGCATCTCTTCATCATCTAGAAATTGAAGTGGCTACAAAGTTCCTTCAACTTCAACTTTAGGTGTCCCTTTTAACAACACTAAAATGCACTACAACTATCAGATGTGTGTCTGGGTATTTGTCCTCCCGAACTGAAAGGCCCAACACTGGCAAATGTATCATTATCATCAAAACACTGATGGTACTCATAGAACTTGACTAGATATATTACTCAATGCTAATTGCCTGTAGGAACTTGCAAAGTTATAGGAACAAATACCACCATTTTGTACTAGATTAGCAATTCAATCTATTGAGCTAGGGGCTCCCATATCAAAGCTTTTTACTGATATCAGTTTAGAGCCTGTTGCTGCTGCATCATTGGGAGAGTTCTATAAAACTCATTTGCATACTGGAGAACTCGTTGCTGTGAAAGCACAGAGGCCAAGGATGCCATTGATGTTGGCTCTCGATGCGCATCTTATACACATGATTGGGGGCCAATTGAAGCACTATGCAAAGGCACGAGGAGATCAATTATGTCCACAAAGGACGCGGATTTGGGCTCTCCATCTGGAACGAATCCCATTTCAGCTTACTGCTTCCCATTGATCCATCCCTAACTATGCAGAACAAGAACACTACAGAATCGTTGCATCATCTATATGGCTTTAATGCAGATTACAAAAGCTCTTTAAAATACTAGGGAGCTCGAAGACACACTAATGCACCAAAATCATTTGACCAAGGTTCACACCACCAAGGGAAGTCTTAAACAATTATCTTGGGCGTGAATGGTCATAAAAAGTAAAAACAAACCAATGACATCTGTTGAAGTTGTCTTCACCATGCATTGAGTTGACAGCGCATGATTCTTGTTGACAGAATGTTTATCTTGAAGACAAATGAAGACCCGCAGGCAAGGAAGATCATTGTGTTAGAACTCGCCACCTTGCATGTTCCATTATTCTATTTTTTGTATGGAATAATCATTTTCAAAACTATCACAAGAACCAAAGGGGCCACTATCACATCACCACCCTAATAAGGGTTCCCATTTTAAGTGCAAGACTCAAAAATCCTTCACCGCTCGTCCATGCCAACACAAGTATCAGCTACTGCAACTTATCTCAAAATGGAACTTATACTGACCCATTGAAGGCAGTATGCATGTTTATACGTGCTCAAATAGTATTACGGGTCTACTCCAATCTTCCTCCTTATCCTGAACTTTGTTAAAGTTATCAGGTTCACTCAAATAACAAAGAAACCATGCTCTCAGGTTTTGATACTATCACAATGTCTCACCATCCATAGTGACTATGGTTATGCTCGTTCATACTGCTAACATAGTATTGAATCCACAACTACCATCTTCTTGTGTTTAGCTACACGGATGTATCTGCAGTCTCACTCCACAAGTCTTTTTGATTGTGAACATGCCAAAGCTCTATAACATTATGCAAAAAGTCCATCCAGTGCAACCAGACAAGGCTTGCTTCTGATACTTCTACTAATTCTTCTGTAAAATAATTGTTTTTGACAATAAGCATCTGGTATTGCTGCAGTCCTGTCACCACTCATTCACGCCATTCTTAAGCTTTGATGTTGAGCTTGACCTAGAAATGCTCATGATTGGTTCAAAGGAACCGCTATTGCCGTGAACTAGTGAGGAAAAACCTATTTCCTTCTCGCCTCCTGTGGTTAGAGAAATGTATGCAGACTCACTCTTAGTGGAATAACTTTGAAATGAGAAGTGTTCTTAAGAATAATCCCATGAAGCTCGAAACAAGAGTCTTCATTCTAATGAGATGCGCAAACTTTTAACACTCGAGCCTTGGGCACCTACCAATGTAGTGTTGCCACTTGGTTTGAGCTTCCACTACTTGTCATCATATTTACCCATTATCTTGCACTTATAAACTGGATTAGGGTTCACATTTTTTATGGTGATTGCAGAAGAGACTGTCAACTATAAGCCTGCGGGTTCTTCCTTTGCTTATTTCTCTTTCTTCGAGTGGAAAGAGGTGTCAAACTTTACAGATTTGAATCCCACTACCTCCAAGCAACCTCCATGGCCCGTGAATCATCAAATTTCTTATCATGACATCTGATTCAGAAAATTCTCAAAATTTCCTATTACAAGCATCGCAATTATGTGATCATAGGCTATTTTTGGATGCCTCTGCAAGTCCATGTGTTATCTACTCACCCCATAACTATTAATTTGATTTATTTCATAAGGGAATTGATTGATAAGATAATTTGAAGGCAGGTGAGTACATTCAAGATCCCTATTATCCACAACATAGTGATTTCAACTTCATGTCCTCATACTCACACAGGTCCCTGCAAATTGAGTGTATTTGAATCTGCACTTAAATCTGAGGCTCAGGCTATCCATCTGAATCTTCAAACTTTGAACTAAACCTTGAAACTACATGCTAATGTTTAAAATTGAAACTTGGATTTAAACTTGGATAGTTTCAAGACATGGATTGACTAGAGGGGAAGGGAAATATGCAAAGATGATGCAACTTTATTGAAGGGAGACACCAACCTAAACAAAAATGAACACAAGCCAAAATTTGCAAAAAAAAAGGAAATGGTTATTTACAATGGAGGGGAGGAAACCCTAAAAACTAAATGTGACCATTTACAGGCTTGAGAAAGTATGAGCCTTTTCGCGTCAATGTTTGGAAAGATAAATGCATATTTGATTGAAGGGAAAGTAACATGGCCAAATTAAAGCTCATCTCTTCTATGAAAGATATATGCATGGGAGGAAAAATAAATGCAGAATTATAATCTCCTTCTACATTTTTCAAATTAGCATCTTTCACAAAGGCAGATGAAATGCCAATAAAGATTTCCATACCTTGACTTTCTTGAATTTTTGATTGCTCATGTGATGTTTCTTCTACAAATTGTTGCATTGATCCTCCAAAGGAAGATAGTGAAAAAGGTTTGTGGGAGGCTGATTCTTATCAATACTTTTGATGTCTTCCATGAGATAATCAAAAAATGAAATGGGGCTTTTATGATGAAGGATTTTCTTGAAATTGCTGGAATGATCACCCACATAGCTCTCAGTTAACTAGGCATCTTCCTCCTTCAAAGATTTAGGTTCCAAGAATCTGTCTATGAAGTCTATCTCAAAACAAAAAGATTCCAGCATAGGACCTAAATCCATTAGCCCGTCTTCACAATCAAACCTAAAGACTTCTAATTCAAGTTGTGTGCATGGAATTGGTCTAGGGCTAAAAGTATTTCCTTTAACTTCCATCTCATCTTTCTCAATATCTTTGAATGCCTTGGGCTGAAAAGACCCTTCATTCCTTTCAATGTGATCAAACAAAAACAATTCATAATCAGTTTCAATCTTTTCTTATGTATGTTGATCTTTCATACCCTCCTAAATAACATCATTTGATGAAATATCAATATCAGTCCCAAATATAAAAGAATCAAACTCTGCATTTGAAACATCCTCTGACAGGTTTTCATTTGATCTTCCACCTTGCAACCTTGGTTCATTATGAGGTACATCTAGGCTAATCATTGAGTCAAATGATGGGGAGACATGTTCATCCTCAGACTCAACATGTAGATGGTAGGCTCCAGCTACACTACAAGAAGTATTTTCACTCATCGAAGGAATTTGAAGATCTTTATCATTGAAAACTGTTAGACTTTGATAAATAGGAGGTGCTGATTTAATTGCTTTGAGAATGAGCCTTTTTTGTTTAGGCCTTACCTCTAGACAATTCTGTTTTTCACAGAGATAAACTCCTTCCTATGCAAAGTCTTTACACTTCATTCCACTTAGAATCATATCATCATCTAAACTAATAGCCTCCCTTTGTGTATCTTGCAATGTTTGCACTTTTAAATGAAGAAGCAAGAATTTAATTTCTGTTTGAATGGTAGCAATGAAAACACACAACTGATTATTTTCAGTTGGTTGGCTGGTTAGGGGTATCTTACCAATAGTTCTATTGAATCTATCAATGAAATCTCTCATGACTTCCCCTTTTTCCAACTTGATTTGAAAGAAATTAAATAACAATTTAGCTACATCAAGTGCAGGCATAAACCTCTGAACAAATTTCACCTCAAGGTCATTCCAACAGGTGATGCAACAGATTGACAAATTCTAGAACCAATCTGCTGCACTTCCAATGAGGCTTCCAACAAATAATCTAACAAATACATTCTCCTCCTGCATACCAAAAATCCCGCAAGCAACTGTAAATGCTTTGATGTGGTCACTAGGGTCTTGATTTGCATCACCAGAAAACTTTGGGAGATATTCTAATGAATTCTTAGGTAAGGTTGAGTATTGAGATAAAGAAAACAGCCCAATCTGAGCCCCCCATGGTTGGGCTGCAACCAAAGCCATAACACCAAAATTCTTTCACCACAATCAGTTAGAGTCGCCAACCTCCTTCCTCGGGGAGGTAACCTTCAAATTTCCAAGAAAAGAAAAGCACTGGAACTTGCTTTCTTTCCCCAGCAAAGTCACCAAAAATTGTTAGTAAACAGTTTTGTCCTTCAGATAGAAATGCAAACAATGACTCAATAGGTTTCAAAAGAAGAACAAAATGAACTAACAAATGGATAGATTATCATTCTATTGATAATCTTCCTCTGAATTGAGAGGTACAGCTCCCTCATAAAAGATATACAACGAATGCAATAAATTGATTATGTCTTTAACCTGAAGACACAAAGGGTTTTCTAACATTCATCAATAAATATGGAATAAATGCGATTATCAAATTAATAAGCTGATTATGAGAGAAAAACCAGAAAATAGCCATAGGACTATTCACCAAGTCTTTCACAATACTAGAAGAGAATAGAGAGAATCAAACATATCATTTTTTCAAAAGACAACAACATAGGACTGTATTTGAAACAAGATAGAAAAGACCACAGGGTCTTTCTCCATCAGAAAATAAATATTTAGACCTTAAGATCTGACATACAAACATTCCTTTCCATTTCTAACACATAACAAAATAACAATAGTATTATTTCATCCCTTCTGTTACCATCAAATACAAAGAACAAAAGAAATCAACTCTCTACATTTCCCTTTGCAGAATAGAAAATATTCTTCTCCCTGTAGCCGTAGCTGTAGAACTCCAACCCCCAAAAAAGAAGAATAGAACCCCATTACATTAGTTTTCTCCCATTAAATAAAATTTTGCCAAGAAGTTTTGGCAACTGCCCTAACTTCTTATCAAACTTCTCTTCTCTTCTCTCGGGTACATTACTATGATAATTAATTCATTAAAGAATTAATTATTTACATTCTTTTTTTATATCTCCCACTTTAATTTCACAAAAAAAATTATGCACATTATGATAATTAACTCTAAAAGAATTAATTATGTGAGAGGCTAATGTTCTTCTTAAATTAATTTGAAATTTAATTATTTCGCATTTAAATATATTAATATTTAATTCTTTTAAGAATTAAATATTAATAGAGCAAAATAATTAATAAATTATTAATTTAAAAAGCTTTCCTTTTCCTTGAGTTGAAGAAGATACTTAGGGTTTCAGAACCCTAGCTAACATCGGTTAACAGAGTTGTGTTAACCAAAAGACTATTTTACTCCTAGCAGGGTAATTTTGGCAATTGTGTAGCCCCATGCCTTATAAATATGTAATAGCTAGTATGGCATAGGCTTAATCTCCAACAGACCGATAGACAAAACTATTTTTGTTTGTGGTTTAATCTCAGGTTTTAGAAGTAGCATTTCATAATTCTATAAATACAAAGAAAACTCTATAGTTTGATTTTGTTAAGAGCTTTGTAGGTAGATACTGATATCTGCTAGTTTGAATCAGTATTTCTAAATATACTATTTATATAAAATCTCTTTGCTATGTTTGTTATCAATTCAAAATTTGGGAACTATGAGAAATGAGTTTTATTGAATCTACCTACTCGATTACTTAATTTTCAATTATGTGGATAATATTGATAATTAAAATCGAGTGGTTCTTTAGCATACAAATCTATTGTATATTGGTGAGATAGAATAAATTGATTCAACATTATCAACAGATTGTATTTTAAAAAGATTTTTCTGATGAGTTAAAAGATCAAAAAATCTTTATTTGCAATAAAGGTAGCTATGCCTATTTTATTGAAGAAACTTTAAGCAGAGAATTCCTTAATCCTGTATAGGAATTCATTTGTTGTTATACAGTTTTCTCTATTTTGCATATAAAATCATTTGAGAAAAACTATTTACTAACGCAGTGATAAATGTACAAAATGCAATCATTAATTTAGAAAATACTTAGGTAAAAGTTATAAAGTTACATATTGAAATTACAAATATATATGTATATGTATATGTATATGTATATGTATACATATACATATACATATACATATACATATGTATATGTGTGTGTGTGTGTGTGTGTGTGTGTGTGTGTATTACCCGGTTGCACTAGATTAGACAAGTAGTCAAAGTCAATGGACAAATCTATTTCTACCATTTTTAGTGTTTAGGGGGGATGATAGGTATCAATTGGGTCCAAAGCCTATATATCTCGTTTGTCCACCCATTTAGTCAACTCATAGTCATCCCAATTTTCCTCTGCACATGATGGACAATAGCATACCATTTTTTGTGTGTGGATACTCCATGAACCTGCATCAGAGCTTCTAAAAGAGTGTAACTTACTTGAGTTTGTTAGTTTGCAACAATCCTCATATGGTGCAATGTTAGTATTATCTATCAACCAAAAAAATTTGCAAACCATAGACTCACCTTCCTTACTTAGACCCATTGTACCATTACACCACTAGATGATGGATTTTGCATTTGTTAATATTGCTTCATCTTTGTACTTTAGTTCTTCACAAGCTAATACTCTTTTGATGCATGTGCCTTCACCCTCATGCTCTCCCTTTCCATAACTAGCCTCTGTGAAATTCCACATCTATTAAATTCTAGACAACCTGTGCATCCTACTCAACCAATAGAACATTTGTGCATTCTTGAGTTGAGATGCACAATTGTCCAACCAAATAATGTGCTAACGATATTGTATGCCCTTGTTAGCCAAATCTTCATAAAATTGTTGAAAACAACCATGTACAAACTCCATAGAATGTGATTGATCATCAGTGATATAAAAATGGTACTCCTTCAAAATCTTCCTGTCATCCTTTGTACTTGTAGGTGAATACATAAATATTATGTAAAAAAATATGGAAACCTATTGAGAAGTATAATACTTTTCTTGCATCTCATTTTGTGGTTGTAGTGTGTAGTTCTCTACGAAGTCTACAACCAAAACAATGGTATCCATTGGAAACGTATCCTTGCACAACTTGAATTGCAAATCCAACCATTGAGCTCTATGTGTATGCCTTGCATACTCGTAAATAATCTTTTCATGAAAAATCTTCATGAACTCATACACTAGAATCTTTTCAATGATTAAATCACATCTTTTACCCCATTTCCCATCTTTTAGAGCATATGTCACTATCTTATATTTTTTGTAATCTACTATTTCATTTCCAATTGAATATGTACTATCCATATGTTCACAATTTGATAAAATTGCAAAGAACCACAAAATAAGCATGTACCGTCCAAGCATGATATCTTGTAAAATTGTTGGTCATCCCCTATTTCACATAAAATGTTGGATATGAATTTTCTTGAAGATCTAGGTGGTTCATTCATGCCAAAATCCTACAAAACAAACTTAGAATGCAAACACACACACATATATACCTAAAAACATCAAAATTGTTAGAAAATTCAATATGTATCCTACAACAAAAATGTGTACATGTGTGATTTATCATCACATAAAAAGGTTTACCCATCTCAAAAAATCTTTGACTTTTTCAAATTTTAGGATACATACCAATAAATTTTGCAAAAAAATTGTGTCTGAGTTGAGTCCAAAAAATGTTTCACATGTGGGTCACGATTTTGGCTACCAATCCTCCTTCTTACAACATCTCTTTGATTAGGAGAAACATGTGTTATTTATCCAAAAATCTTTGATCAATGATTTCAAAGCTTCACTAATTTCTTTATCCTTTTGCATTAGTCTACTGCTAAATATCCATAACTCATTTTTTGTTAGATCTTCCAATCTCTCACACCTTAGCATGGCTCTTCTTAGAGTACCTCTACCAATTTTCAATATTTTTCATGTCTTTCTCATGAGTCAAGCTTTCTTCATTTGGGTACTTACTTTTGTCGATGTAAGTACTTGTCTTGTGATATTACTATCTTTGGTGCATGATTTAGAACCCACTTTGTCATAAGCACTCATTAGATTCTTTACAATGCTTTTTTCATTTGAATTGTTCATCATTCCTAGCCCAATAATCTTAATGATAGGCCTATATTTCAAATTCTTCATCATTTCAACAAATAATTGGCATCGACCTAGTATATTTAATTCTTCAAAGAATAATCTCCACATACGATTAACTTTTCTTTGACAATTACACTTGCTAATCTTGTTAGGCATTGATTTCAAAATGTTAGTATCAATATCAATCAAATATTTTAGTCTTCTAAAATGAATTCTAGAAGGTGTTATAATCTCTTCCATTCCGTCAACATTTTGAACATCAACATAAGGTTGAGTTTTTTTCATACCTTGAACCTGTAATGTCCCCTGTTTAACCAGTTTGGATATATGTTGTCGTTAGCCTACTTCTATGTGGTCCCGGGGGCTAACAAGGACATGGACGGGATCTTGTGGTGTTTTGGCCTAGTCAATTTTGTTCTGGGGCCAACTAAGTTCGTTTGGAGGCATTTACAATGTGACTTACTATTTTTAGTAAGTCAGCCAGGCTAGCCGGATGATAATTTTGATGATGGGGTTGGATGTGTTTTTCTTAGCTCTTTCTAACGAGCTATCATTTGTGGTGTTTCGAGATCATTTGCTATGGAATTTTAATGCCGGAAGTTATTTAATAAAGTAACTTCAATTAAATTAATATTATAAGGTTACTTTATTATATTTTGTATTTTAAAGTGATAAATGGAAACAATATATTAAAATGCAAATATGAGATTTAATCCCACATTGCTTGTGGAGTGGGGGTCGACCCTCTAAGAGGACTTTATATACAGCCATGAATGGGGTGTGGAGATATGAAGAGATTGATGAATTCAAGCTTAGTTTGGTTGGTTTGGTTGCTGGCTTTTGGAGACGGAATCCTCCATTGGTGACAATCCTTTCGCTCTTGGAAGACAGAGTCAAGGGATTTAAGATCTATTAGCTTCATACTGTGTGCATTCAGCTTCAATTTTTCAGCTACAGGTAAGATTGAAATTGTTCCATTTCCAAAGGCATATCATTGCAGACATTGAACAGCATGGACAGCAGATTTGGAGGTGAGATTTGGAGCAGGTTTGTGGGTAAACAGTGCTGCTACAGTGCGCGTGAACAGTGCATGTGAATAGTGCGCATGAACAATCCTCATTCTGTGTACTTGGAGGTCATATTTCATACCCTAACCGAGCAGCTATTAGATGGGTTGCTAAACTGGACATCCATCCTCAAATTTTGAACAGCAACGATCATATTATTTCCAGGTTCTTCTACACCCGATTATAATAGTTCAATGAATGTATAGGTGTCATAATTATAAAGAGTTTTGCATATTCAGTCACTGTGTAACAGTCTTTGCACTACAAACTCAGTCACTTTTGTACACAGCTATATGAAGTTTGTATATCTTGAATAGAGGAATAAGTGTACGGAACATTTAGGATCAGTCCATAAGAACTCTTTACATTGCATATTTGTAGTAGTGTTCAAGTGCCAAGATATTTGTCCTTGCTATTCTTCAGATCATATGGTCATTGTTTGGCAGAGAAGTATTATAACATCTGAACAAGAACTCAGAAATTATAAATCAGACTTTGCACACCAACTGTTTGACAAAATGTTGTTGAATCAAAACTAAAAAATTCAAGGTAGAATTAGTAGGGTATGTTACAGTGGTATCAGAGCTATAAGTCCTGCCATCCTGTGGAGGTCTTATAGGAAATTTGGAACTGGCGGATAGAGGGGAAAGTGTTTTTGTCAAAACACTAAAATCAGAGCATTTATGTTTGAGCATGCGACAGGGGCCTTATAATTTCCGCAATACCAGAGCAAGACAAAGTAGGAGTTCAGACCTGCAAAGCAAACAGTCTAGTTCATCCGTACAGGGGGGTATAGAATCCAGTCATACAGACACAGCGGAGGTATTTTTTGATCAAGACAGCAATATGGGTGACCGAGATGACAGGAATACAAGATTAGGTGGAGGCGGGAATGCCGGTCCAGAGCCTGGAGAGGAAAGATTTTTACAATTATTAGAGACCTTGGCACAGGGACAGCGATTAGCAGAACAAAGGGCACAGGAACAGAATCAGAGATTGGAGCTTATGATGCAGATGATGGCTCGTCAAATGGGGTTGAATGCTAACATGGGTGGAGGTAATAATCAGAATGGTAACAATCAGAATGGGAATAATCAGGATGGGACACATAATGAAGGTGAACAAGTTGGGAACAATTTCGGTCATGCACCCCAGCAAGCTAGGACCGTGAGTTCGAGGCCCATGATTCCCACATTCCCTCCTAGAGCTCCAGAGCAGCCCGTACCAGAACCCCAGATCATTGATATACAGGACCAGTTGAGGAGAGATTGGGAAGCCGGAGGTCTAGATTTTACTGCTGCAATTACCTTTAGGGAGTATATGGATGTGCGGATGAAACATATGCCACGTGGACATGACAGGAACCAGAACTATGAGCTACGGAAGAAAGTAGGGAAACTTCAGTTACCATATTATGATGGCTCGGGGAAGTCTTCAGCAAGAGCTTGGGTTCAAAAGCTTGACACATACTTTCAATTGAACCCTATGCCTGAGGAAGAAGCTATTAAGTACGCAGCAATTCATCTGGAGGGGTTAGCACACGAGTGGTGGCATCATGGTATGGTCACTATGGGTCATGCACACATTACCTCATATGTGGAGTTCACGGAAAGACTGATTGAACGTTTTGATAGGAAGGATCCAAAACTCCATTTCAAGGAGTTAGCTCAGCTTAAACAATGGGGATCATTGGAGACATACATTTCAGAGTTTCAGAAACTTGCAGTGTTAGTAACAGATGTATCTGAACGGAGGATACTGGTTCTATTTATGGATGGGTTAGCTGATCCGTTGAGAGGGTGGATTAAAGCTCTCAACCCTCCCACTTTGCAGGAAGCCATTAAGAAAGCTCGTGACATGGATTCCTCTTCAGCTTCTAAAAATAAATTCCTCGCAAAGAGTTTCCCTTCAAGGAAAGATAAGGACAGGAAACCTTTTCATAGAGAGCCTCCGCCACCTAAGGAGGAAAGTAAGAGGTTGGACAATGAAACACTTAATGATCTCAGGAAGAAGAAGCTTTGTTCTCATTGCAGGGAGCCTTGGGATTTGTCACATAAGTGTCCATTGAAAGCAAAAGCTTAGCAGATGGAGTACTTTTCAGCTGAAGAGTCAGTGGATGGAGATTCAGAGCAGTCATCAGAATCAGATGGAGATGATGATAATTCTTCACATGAGGAAGCACGTAGTGATGGCACGATAGCTCAGTTGTCTAGTATACAGGAGGCCGTCACTTTCAGAGTTAGGGGAACTTTGGATGGACAGAGATTTGTGGCACTCATTGATACAGGGGCAACACATAACTTCATTGATGAGAAGTTTGTGACACGCAGAGGGCTACATACAGAGGAGCATAGGGGATTTAAGGTGATGGTTGCCGATGGCTTCAAAATTGACTGTACCAAGAAAATCTCCAACTTGTAGCTTCGTTTGGGAGATTATGACATGACAGGAGATTTCTTTGTGGTCAACATTGGTGATCAGGATATGGTGCTTGGAATGAACTGGATGAAGTCTCTGGAAGAGTTTACATTTAACCTCCAGAAAATGGAAATGAGGTTTGAGGCAAATGGTAAGAAGATAGTGCTCAGAGGTTTGTCAGATGGGAGACTTCGAGTGGTCTCACTCAAACGAATGCAGAGTTTCTTTAGACATGATCAGGTGCAGTGGACAACAGAGTTCAAAGTAATGCCTGAGGTGACAGAGCAGCATAAACAGGAGTATCCACCTGATGTACAAAAAATAATAACCAAACATACTAAGGTGTTTGATGAGATACCTCCAGGAAGACCCCCAGATAGGGGAATCGAGCATGTTATTGAGTTAGAGGAAGGGGCTAAGCCAGTTATCATCACACCTTACCGCCACCCCAAGAGATATAAGGATGAAATAGAAAAGGAAATCAAGGAGTTGATTGACATGGGGCACATACGGCCAAGCAAGAGTCCTTTTGCTTCTTCAGTAGTATTGGTGAAGAAGAAGGATGGTACAATGAGGATGTGCATTGATTATAGGGAGCTAAACAAGAAGACAATCAAGAACCGATACCCTATCCCGCGCATCGATGACCTTATTGATGAATTGCACGGTGCATGCTACTTCTCTAAGATTGATTTGAGATCTGGCTACCACCAGATACGGGTTAGAGAGGGGGATGTGGAGAAGACAGCTTTTAGATGCCACTACGGACATTTTGAGTTCTTAGTCATGCCTTTCGGGTTGACTAATGCTCCCGCCACTTTCCAGTCCTGTATGAATAGAGTGTTCAGAGATCAGCTGAGGAATTTTGTGTTGATATTCTTTGATGATATACTGATATACAGCCATACTTGGGAGGAACATTTGAAGCATATTGATACAGTGCTCAGTATTCTAGAGAGGGAGTCATTATATGCCAAGATGAGTAAATGCGAGTTCGGGATGACAGAGTTGCTCTATCTAGGGCATATTATTAGTGCAGGAAGTGTTCGGGTTGACCCAGACAAGATCAGGGCCATTCTGGATTGGCCACCGCTGAGGAACACTTCACAACTCAAGGGATTTCTCGGGCTTTGTGGGTTCTACCGCAGATTTGTGAAGGGATTTTCACAGATAGCAGCACCACTTACAGATTTGACACGGAGAGACAGTTTCAAGTGGTCAGAGAGGGCTCAGGATTGTTTTGACAGGTTCAAGGAGCTGATGAGTACGTGTCCTGTTTTAGCCATTCCAGATTTCACCAGGCCTTTTGAGCTGCAGTGTGATGCCTCGGGAGAGGGCGTAGGAGCTGTCCTCATGCAGGACAAACATCCCATCGCATATGAGAGCAGGAAATTACGAGGTGTTGAGAGAACTTACAGCATCTATGACAAAGAAATGCTAGCAATCATGCACGCGCTAGCTAAGTTCAGGCAATATTTAGCAGGGAGCCGATTCACAGTAAAAACAGATCATAACAGCTTGAAACACTTCCTTGGGCAGAAGGATCTTAATGACAGGCAACAGAAATGGGTGAGTAAGTTACAAGCTTATGATTTCGACATAGTCTACGTCAAAGGGAAGAAAAATATTGTCGCAGATGCTTTATCCAGAAGGCCTCATTTGCTTGCTGTTGGGATAGTCATGGATGATTGGAGAGAGTTGATCTTGGCAGAGTATGCCAAGGATAGTTGGGCATCTAGTATTATTGAAGGAACTATTCAGGATAGCCGATACACTGTTGTAAATGATCTGATCATCTACAAGGAAAGGATTTATTTAGTACCCGGGTCTGCTATGAAGCAGAAGATTTTGAGGGCGTTTCATGATTCACCATTGGCAGGACATCCTGGATTCTTTAAGACATATCGGTAGGTGAGAGAGCGCTTCACTTGGAAAGGACTCAAAACAGAGGTGCTTCAATTTGTTAGAGAGTGCCAAGTATGTCAGCAGAACAAACAGGAACATTCCTTTCCAGGTGGTTTACTACAGCCCCTACCCATACCAGAGAAGAAGTGGGATAGCATTTCCATGGATTTCATCACAGGCCTCCCCAAGGCACAGGGTCGGGATTGTATCTTTGTTGTGGTAGACAGATTGACGAAATTTGCACATTTCTTTGCAATTTCGTCTACGTATTCAGCAACACAAACAGCAGAACTATTTTTTCGAGAGGTATTCAGACTACATGGGATACCAAGAAGCATAGTCAGTGACAGAGACAACAGATTTATGAGCCACTTTTGGCAGGAGTTGTTCAAGTTATGTGGAACAGAGCTCACTCCGAGTACCAGTTACCACCCCCAAACTGATGGGCAAACAGAGATAGTGAACAAGTGGGTTGAGGGATATCTCCGAAACTATATTGCAGGGCAGCAGAGGGCTTGGGTGAAGTGGCTACATCTAGGGGAGTACTGCTATAATACCTCTTACCATATGTCTATTCAAATGTCCCCTTTTATGGCACTATACGGGTATGATGCTCCTAATTTCTTGGATTTGTTATTTGGGGACAGTAGGGTGCCTAAGGCCAAGGATCTTTTGCAAGAGTGTCAGGACATTATGCGATCCTTGAAGGAAAACTTGCAAAAGGCACAAAATCAGCAGAAGCAATATGCTGATCAGCACAGGGTTGAGAGGTCTTTTGAGGTGGGAGACATGGTGTACCTCATGTTACAGCCGTATAGGCAGTCCTCTCTCAAGAGGAGTGGAACAGAGAAATTGAAACCGCGCTACTATGGACCATTCAGAGTAATCAGGAGAGTGGGCGAGGTAGCTTATGAGTTGGAACTGCCTGCAGACAGTAAAGTGCATAATGTGTTCCATGTGTCACGCCTTAAAAAGGCATTGGGGCACAATGTGGTGCCTTCAGTAGTATTGCCACCTCTCGATGATGAGGGAAAGCTTATCTTGGTTCCTGAAGCTATACTTGACACCCGGGAGAGGGTGCTTCACAGGAGGACTATCAGGGAGTACCTAGTGAAGTGGAGGAACCTACCTATTGAGGATGCAACATGGGAGGCAGAGCAGGTTCTTCAACATCCAGAGTTGAGATTGCTTGGGGACAAGCAATTTCAAGAGGGGCGGACTGTAATGTCCCCTGTTTAACCAGTTTGGATATATGTTGTCGTTAGCCTACTTCTATGTGGTCCCGGGGGCTAACAAGGACATGGACGGGATCTTGTGGTGTTTTGGCCTAGTCAATTTTGTTCTGGGGCCAACTAAGTTCGTTTGGAGGCATTTACAATGTGACTTACTATTTTTAGTAAGTCAGCCAGGCTAGCCGGATGATAATTTTGATGATGGGGTTGGATGTGTTTTTCTTAGCTCTTTCTAACGAGCTATCATTTGTGGTGTTTCGAGATCATTTGCTATGGAATTTTAATGCCGGAAGTTATTTAATAAAGTAACTTCAATTAAATTAATATTATAAGGTTACTTTATTATATTTTGTATTTTAAAGTGATAAATGGAAACAATATATTAAAATGCAAATATGAGATTTAATCCCACATTGCTTGTGGAGTGGGGGTCGACCCTCTAAGAGGACTTTATATACAGCCATGAATGGGGTGTGGAGATATGAAGAGATTGATGAATTCAAGCTTAGTTTGGTTGGTTTGGTTGCTGGCTTTTGGAGACGGAATCCTCCATTGGTGACAATCCTTTCGCTCTTGGAAGACAGAGTCAAGGGATTTAAGATCTATTAGCTTCATACTGTGTGCATTCAGCTTCAATTTTTCAGCTACAGGTAAGATTGAAATTGTTCCATTTCCAAAGGCATATCATTGCAGACATTGAACAGCATGGACAGCAGATTTGGAGGTGAGATTTGGAGCAGGTTTGTGGGTAAACAGTGCTGCTACAGTGCGCGTGAACAGTGCATGTGAATAGTGCGCATGAACAATCCTCATTCTGTGTACTTGGAGGTCATATTTCATACCCTAACCGAGCAGCTATTAGATGGGTTGCTAAACTGGACATCCATCCTCAAATTTCGAACAGCAACGATCATATTATTTCCAGGTTCTTCTACACCCGATTATAATAGTTCAATGAATGTATAGGTGTCATAATTATAAAGAGTTTTGCATATTCAGTCACTGTGTAACAGTCTTTGCACTACAAACTCAGTCACTTTTGTACACAGCTATATGAAGTTTGTATATCTTGAATAGAGGAATAAGTGTACGGAACATTTAGGATCAGTCCATAAGAACTCTTTACATTGCATATTTGTAGTAGTGTTCAAGTGCCAAGATATTTGTCCTTGCTATTCTTCAGATCATATGGTCATTGTTTGGCAGAGAAGTATTATAACATCTGAACAAGAACTCAGAAATTATAAATCAGACTTTGTACACCAACTGTTTGACAAAATGTTGTTGAATCAAAACTAAAAAATTCAAGGTAGAATTAGTAGGGTATGTTACAGAACCAAAGATGATGTGCCTTGGCAATAAGGTGCAAAAGATAGAATATCACCTACTTGGTATGTTGATGTTGTGCCTTCAACATGACATGATGGAGTGTGTACATCATTGGATCTACAAATTAGTATCTCTTCAACATGAGATGATGATATGACTCCAACATTAGAAGATGGTGTAGCTTCACAATTCAATTGTCTTCTTAAGCATAACAATCTCATTTGTTTTCATTGTCTTTCCAATTCTTCCTCTTTGTTTCTTTGTATCGGTGGTTCTTGTTCCTTTTTGAAAGTCAATTCTTCATTATTGTTTTGCAATTTTCTTTGTTCACATAGTAGTTTCATTTTATCTCTTTTAATTGCCAAATCTCTCTCCCTCTCTTCCATTGTTTGAGTTTTTGGTTTCTTCCTTGGCATGATGATGATTTCTATATGTCAAATTATTCAAACATCTAAATTACTTACAATTTGTAAATTACAAATCATTCACACACATATACAAATTACAATTATTTCAATGAATACACAATATATATTAAGCAACTTGTCAAATTTCTAACCATTTCCAAATAACAATTCATTCAAACATAAAAATTCAATGAATTCACTATATATTAAATAACATATCAAATTATAATCAAATTTGTCTCTATATAACAATAAAGAATATTTAAAAAGGATTGAACTAACCTTTTCTATAGAAAGAATATTCAAAAGGCCTTCAAATAGTGTATCCAATGCTTGAATTTGGTGTTTGCTAGCTTCAAATAGTGTTTGCTAACTTCCAACAGCTTGAAACTCATGTTTTCTATCAGAACAATAAAATACAAAACAGACAAAAAATAGAATATGGATTAGCAGGGACCCAAACTTTCATTATGACTTTTTTTGGTGTTTTCATATAGTGCATACACACTATAGTGCATACGCACTACGTGAAATATAATCTATCCCTATCCCACCATCCCCCATCCCCTCCTCTCTCTCTCTCTCTCCCTACTCTCTCTCTCTCTCACTCTCTCTCCTCTCCCATCCCCTACTCTCTGTTACTCTCTCTCCTCTCTCATCCCCTACTCTCTATTAATCTATCTCCCACTCCCTCTCCCACCAGCTACTCTCACTCGCTCTCTCATCCCCTACTCTCTCTCTCACTCTCTCCTCTCCCATCCTCTACTCTCTCCCACCCCCTACTCTCTCTCTCTCAAGCTACTCTCTCTATTTATCTCCCTCGTCCACTCCATCTCCCATCACCTACTCTCTCTCTCTCACTCTCTCTCTCTCTTGCTCTCTCTCCCATCCCCTACTCTTTCTCTCTTACACACACTCCCATCCTGCCTCTCTCTCGCTTTCCCTCTTACACTCCCTCTCCCACTACTACTCTCTCTATCTATCTATCTCCCTCTCCCACTCCCTCTCCCAGTGCCTACTCTCTCCCATCCCCTACTCTCTCTCTCTCTCACTCTCCCTCTCCCACTCCCTCTCTCAGTGCCTACTCTCTCCCATCCCCTACTCTCTCTCTCTCACTCTCCCTCTCCCACTCCCTCTCCTAGTGCCTACTCTCTCTCACTCTCTCTCTCCTATCCCCTACTCTCTCTCTTCTCTCCCATCCCCTACTACCTCTCTCACATACACACACTCCCATCCCCCCTCTCTCTCTCACTCTCCCTCTCCCACAACCTACTCTCTCTCACTCTCTCTCCCATCCCCTACTCTCTCTCTCTCTCTCACACACACATACACTCCCATCCCCTCTCTCTCTTGCTCTCCCTCTCCCACTCCCTCTCCCACCACTACTCTCTCTCTATCTATCTATCTCCCTCTCCTATTTCTTACTCTCTCTCCCATCCCCTACTCTCTCTCTCACTCTTGCTCTCCCACTCCCCCTCCTACCACCTACTCTTCTCTCACTCTCTCTCTCTCATCCCCTACTCTCACTCACTCTCCCTCTCCCACTACATACTCTCTCACTCTCTCTCCCATCTCCTACTCTCTGTCTCTCACTCTCCCTCTCCCACTACCTACTCTCTCTCTCTCTCTCTCTCTCTCTCACTCTCTCTCCCATCCCCTACTCTCTCTCTCTCTCATTCTCCCACCCCCTACTCTCTATCTCATAGAAACACACTCCCATCCCCCTCTTTCTCTCACTCTTCCTCTCCCACTCCCTCTCTCACTGCCTACTCCCTCTCTTGCTCACTCTCCCTCTCCTACTCCCTCTCCCACCACCTACTCTCTCTCTCTCACTCTCTCTCTTCCATTGCCTACTCTCTCTCTCACTCTCTCTCTCTCACTCTCATTCTCTCCCTCTCTATTCTCTCTCTCCCATCCCCTACTCTCAATCTCTCTCTCCCATCCCATACTCTCTCTCTCTCTACCACCCCCTACTCTCTCTCACACTCTCTCCCATCCCCTACTTTCTCTCTCTTACATGCACTCCCATCCCCCCTCTCTCTCCCTCTCCTTCTCCCTCTCCCACTGCCTACTCTCTCTCCCATCCCCTACTCTCTCTCTCTTTGGCTACTCTCTCTCCCCTCTCCCATCCCCTACTCTCTCTCTTTCACACACACACACCCCCATCTCCCCCTCTCTCTCCTCTCCAATCCCCTACTCTCTCTCTCTCTCTCTCTCTCTCTCTCTCTCTCTCTCTCTCTCTCACACACACACACACACACACACACACACACACACACACACATCCTCCTCTCTCTCTCACTCTCCCTCTCCCACTACCTCTCCTACTGCCTACTCTCTCCCATCTCCTACTCTCACTCTCTCTCTCTCCTATCTTGTACTCTCTCTTTGCCACCCCCTACTCTCTCTCACACTCTCACACTCTCTCCCATCCCCTACTCTCTCTCTTACACATACTCCCATCCCCTCTCTCCCTCCCTCTCCCACTCCCTCTCTCACTGCCTACTCTCTCACATTCTCTCTCCCCCATCCCCTACTCTCTCTCTCTCTCTCTCTCTCTCTCTCTCTCCCCCCATCCCCTACTCTCTCTCTTTCATAGGCACACACTCCCATCCCCTACTCTCTAGATCTCTCACACACACTCCCATCCCCCTCTCTCTCCATCTCCCACTCCCTCTCCCACTGCCTACTCTCTCTATCTCTCCCTCCCTCTCTCCCTCTCTACTCTCTCTCTCCCACCCTCTACTCTCACTCTCTCTCCCATCCCCTACTCTCTCTCTGACTCTCACACTCTTTTCCATCCCCTACTCTCTCTTACACACACTCCCATCCCCCTCTCTCCCCTCCTATCCCATTCCCTCTCCCAGCACCTACTCTCTCTCTCCCATCCCCTACTCTCTCTCTTAGGCTAGTCGATCTCTCCCCCCTCTCCCATCCTCTATTCTCTCTTTCGCACACACACACACACACACACTTCCATCCCCCCCTCTCTCTCTCCCCTCTCCCATCCCCTACTCTCTCTCTCTCTTTCTCTCACTCCCATTCTCCTCTCTCTCCCTATCCCTCTCCAACTCCCTCTCCCACTGCCTACTCTCTCTCTCCCATCCCCTACTCTCAATCTCTCTCTCTCTCTCTCCCATCTCGTACTCTCTTTTCCACCCCCTACTCTCTCACACACTCACACTCTCTCCCATCCCCTACTCTCTCTTACAAACACTCCCATCCCCCCTCTCTCTCCATCTCCCACTCCCTCTCCCACTACCTACTCTCTCTATCACACTCCCCTCCCATCTCCTACTCTCTCTCTCCCCTCTCCCATCCCCCCTCTCTCCTCTCCCATCCCCTACTCTCTCTCTCTCTCTCTCTCACTCCCATCCCCCCCCTCTCTCTCTCTCTCTCTACTCTCTCCCATCCCCTACTCTCACTCTCTCTCTCCCATCCCCTACTCTCACACTCTCCCTTCTATGACCTACTCTCTCTATCTCTCTCCCATGCCCTACTCTCTCTCTGCCACCCCCTACTCTCTCTCTCACACTTCCTCTCTCTCCTATCCTCTACTCTCTCTCCCCTCTCCCATCCCCTAATATCTCTCTCTCTCTCTCTCTCTCTCTCTCTCTCTCTCTCTCTCTCTCTCACACACACACACACACACACACACACACACACACACCCCCATTCCCCCCCCCCCCCCTCTCTCTCTCTCTCTCTCTCTCTCTCTCTCTCTCTCTCTCTCTACCTCTCTTCTTCCCTCTCTATTAAAATTTAGGTTTAATAGTGTGTGCACACTAAAGCACATATGCAGTAAAGCATGCACACACCATCAAGACCCAAATTTTAAAAAGCTTTGAATAGTGCATGCACACTATAGCACGCACACACTATTTAAAGCTTTGCATTCTACCAAGCCTAAGGTTTGGTTTTGCATTAGGGATCTAACCCAAAGGTTTGGAGTCTCTAAACTGGTTTGAGACATGTTTTACTGTAAACATACAAAAAATGATTGAATTTTCTTATGTGCTCTCCTTCAAGTTTCCTCATGATTGAGCATCGATAAAATTAGGTTACATGAAATTGTAGGTCTCTATTTTAGTTATATAACAATATAATTTATTTTTTATTTGAACTATTTCAAGCCTTTCAACTATAATTTCTTTTGAATGTATGTCCATTTTTTATCAAAAACCAACATGTACTAATTGGGCTATAGATTTTAGCTCATTCATCGAATTTCACAACAACTTAGTTTTTTAGAAACTAGACTCCATTCTACACACTTTAAAAAAAAAAAAAATGATTTTAGATTAGTTTTCAATCATTTCTAGGGGGAGCACATAGATATTTCACAATTTTGGGATGTGTCCAATTAAAAAATTCATTAAAAAAAATACACATTATAAAATTACTTGAAAAATCTAGGATAAACTATACAATTGTAGGTAGCTTTTGACCAAAGTGATTAAAAAAATTCAAAAAAAAAAAGTTGAAATTTTAGGGGGACCACACTTTGTACTATGTTATGTTTTTTTCTAAATAAATAGTACCACTTTCTGTGGCCTCCTTTTTTGAGGACCTAAAACTAAACCATTTTGAAAGAAAATTAGTAGTTTAGAAACTAGATTCAAAGGACTACTACTTTTGTTTTTGTCATATCTAAAATTTTGAGCATAACTATCTTCAAATTCTTGTTGAAGTTCAAAAATCACTGATTTCAGAAAAAAGGTGTCCACTTAAACTCCCATTTTGGCACCACAACTTGGTGCACTTACCCTCCTATCATATGAAATGACACCCCACTATCTATATACTAAATAGTCTATGAGGTTGAGCTCGCCATACAAGCTATAATTGCAAAATCATCTTCCATTCTTCTAGAGAGTCCTGCACTTGCTGAAGCTGTCACTTGCTTCTTTGCCTTCTTCCTTTCTGGGCAATCACTGACATAGTGACCATACTCATGACATCCAAAGCACTTGACCTTAGAAAGGTCCTTCTTCTTCTTCTCACTTTCTAAGTTTGATCCTTTGGTAAATCCCTTCTTTTCTTTCCTTTGCCCTACTAGGGTAACGTTATCCTATTCCACCTCACTTTTCTGACTCTTGTTGGCCCCATCGACAAAACTTAGTCTAAACTCCTCCTGAGTGAAATCAGTCCATAGTTGATCCAAGTCAATAAGGTATCTTTTCCACTGACAACTTAAACAAAGATAACCCACTATTCAGAAAACCTATTTAGGGCTATTCTCACTAACTCATCATCACTAGGACTATCTACAGTAGCTGCTAACTCATCCTTGATAAGTCTAAGCCTTGTGAGGTAACTTGTAATGTCTTCTCCCTAGTTTATCTAGGTATTCTTTAACTTGTCTTTTAGAATCATCTTCCTATTGGTGGTAGCATTCTGGTATAGATTCAGAATGGCATCCCACATCTTATTCACTATGTCTAGCTCTGAGATATGTGGAAAAATATGATCCTTGATACCATCAAGGATAATCCTCCTCCTCACCTTGACATTATCCTTCTTATATGTTTTAAGTTGTGTTGCATCTATAGGTACAACTATACCAATGGTAGCATAATCCTTGATACCATTCTCTTCCAACAATATAGAAAGTTTGGCCTTCTAGATACCAAAATTTGAGGCACCATCAAATTTGTCCTAATCTTTCAAACCAACTAAAGCCATCTCAATGGATTAAAGAAATAATAATTCTAAAGAGATCACACTAGGTTATATAAACCCTTAATTTCTTTCTCGAAAAAAACTCTTCTATCCTCAATAATTCTCTAATACCATGTGAAAATTAACACTATTGTAGTCACTAATTATTAATCTCCTATTGTAAACGATTATTAAATTATATTAAAAACAAATTCACAGCTAATATCAAAAAATAACACAATTGCAACTTCACCAATAAAATACGAAAAGAAATTCAAAACACAAAGAACACAATATTTTCGGACAAATTGTCCCTAGAAAAACCACTAAGGGAAAACTAATTTTGTAGATGGAAAATATATTAACTTCAACAAATCAAGAGATACAAAATTCCTTGTCTCTTGCTTGCAGAATTCAAACAACCTCCTGATTTCTCCTGTTGATATTCCCCACTGCTATCCCGAATGCTACCACTGCACCCTTACTAATACTACAAGACTATTTCCTATCACTGCAAACTCATTTTCTAACATTGTAAATGCTTCTACAACTTCTTGTTATCTATTCTGTTTTGTTCTCCAAATGCCTCCCTTGACCCCCTTTTATACTACTTAACTAAGAGGTTTATAGTTGCTTCTTGATCAAGACAACCTAACCAAGAAGTTTCTAGTTGCTTCTCAATTAAAACAACCTAACCAATAGGTTACTTGTGGCTTCTAGAAGAAATCAATTAATTAACACATATTTTTCATAACTCTAACAATTATTTGCCAATTAATCACATATGGGTGAACAGTTGTCCAAGCTACCTAAAACTAACATGTAAAACCTAGGTTTATCTATTACTTTGATACTATGAATTGAATGCTTATCTCTTGATGTTTTTTGTATGGGGTTTCGAGTTCCCTCAAAACCTACTTTAACATATATCCAAAAAATATTTTACTATTAATTTCAAAGCTTGCCAGTATATTTAAATTGAGTGTTTTTCAAAATAGTTTTTTTTTGTTTTTAATCTTGATAAAAAAATTATTTCTAGAACATATTAATGTTGATCTAATTTTATGCAATACTAGGGAGCATCCCTTTCTTGTGCCTCTTTTCCCCTCAGCTACCTACATACAATTTTTCTAGGCTTCTTGACTCATTAGAATTCATATATGAACTTTTCAACTTTGTGTTTGCTTCATCTTTAGCATGAACTTACCTAAGGGCAGAACATATTAACGTTCTTTAGCAACCTAACTTATGATATTATGAGAAATTGAAAAAATCATCCAATTGAAAGTATAAAGTCACGAGTCATTCATGTCTAAAGTTCAAAATATAGATTCTTTGAATTTACTAATATTGTATAGTATAGAGTGATGAAAAGAATATGCTAATAATTTCTTGGAAGATGATGTAAATAATGTAACTTTTTTACCAAGTCATTAGGCTTCTATATAGACCAGAGAAAGAAGGTGGGTATGTTATTCTTGTTTGAACCAAAGAAAGGATAGGGTATATGATCATTTAAATCTACTCTAAGATATGAGGTATAACTCTTCATTACAATCTATATACACTTGGCTGTAGTGGGCAACAATAAATCGCTTCAGTTTGAGAAAAGCATAAAAGTGTCAATGAAAACAATGAAAGACAAAAATGTTTAGAGCTTCAACTTCAAGAGGATCCCATAGAACTCCTTGATAGTCATAAAGTGCTTGCTAAGATTCCTAGAGAGATCCCAGGTATGGGCCATTTTCATTCCATTAGCAGACTTTCCTCACATCACTAAAGAAGAAGATGAGCAACACGTATTTCCAAGTTTGCACTAAAAGCCAAGCCACACATAACTTATAGAAGTTGAGATAGTGAAATTCATTATGTCATATTTGAGAATAGTATTACATTGTAAAATAACAATAAAATCCTTTCTCGGGGAAAATTACACACTAATGGAGAGAGGTTTACTTATTTAATGAAAAAAAATTGCAATATATCTAGAAGACACAAATTAAATAGAAACAAAAATCATAATTTTTTCAAACTTGTGTATTAGAATAATCTAAAATTGAGTCTGAGCTATAAGACTAGATTTTACTAATTTGTGGTAGCAATCTCTACAATGGGCAAGCAAAATAAGTGATATAAAGAAGAAGTTGAGGATGATGTTATCTTCAATATGGAGTTGAAAAGTAAGAAGCAAAAGAAAGATACATAGAAAGTTAATGGCTCAATCCTTATAACAAAGTTAAAAATGAAAGAGGTGAAGTAAAAGTTGAAGATTTCAGTACTCTCAATGTAGAGCATCAATAATAGAAGAAGTAGTAGCAGCAATAGTTGAAGAAAGAGAAACAACAAGCTCATCTAAAGTTAGGGGTACTTAGAGGTAAAAATACTGAAGTCAAATTTGAACCAATCTCAACTATTGTAAATGTGTCTAATGGCCCTCTAGCTATTTTAGATAAGGCTTCCAAGGAGAGTCCAAGGAAGAAGAAAGAGAAGACTGTAATGTCCCCTGTTTAACCAGTTTGGATATATGTTGTCGTTAGCCTACTTCTATGTGGTCCCGGGGGCTAACAAGGACATGGACGGGATCTTGTGGTGTTTTGCCCTAGTCGATTTTGTTCTGGGGCCAACTAAGTTCGTTTGGAGGCATTTACAATGTGACTTACTATTTTTAGTAAGTCAGCCAGGCTAGCCAGATGATAATTTTGATGATTGGGTTGGATGTGTTTTTCTTAGCTCTTTCTAACGAGCTATCATTTGAAAATGCAAATATGAGATTTAATCCCACATTGCTTGTGGAGTGGGGGTCGACCCTCTAAGAGGACTTTATATACAGCCATGAATGGGGTGTGGAGATATGAAGAGATTGATGAATTCAAGCTTAGTTTGGTTGGTTTGGTTGCTGGCTTTTGGAGACGAAATCCTCCATTGGTGACAATCCTTTCGCTCTTGGAAGATAGAGTCAAGGGATTTAAGATCTATTAGCTTCATACTGTGTGCATTCAGCTTCAATTTTTCAGCTACAGGTAAGATTGAAATTGTTCCATTTCCAAAGGCATATCATTGCAGACATTGAACAGCATGGATAGCAGATTTGGAGGTGAGATTTGGAGCAGGTTTGTGGGTAAACAGTGCTGCTACAGTGCATGTGAATAGTGCGCATGAACAATCCTCATTCTGTGTACTTGGAGGTCATATTTCATACCCTAACCGAGTAGCTATTAGATGGGTTGCTAAACTGGACATCCATCCTCAAATTTCGAACAGCAGCGATCATATTATTTCCAGGTTCTTCTACACCCGATTATAATAGTTCAATGAATGTATAGGTGTCATAATTATAAAGAGTTTTGCATATTCAGTCACTGTGTAACAGTCTTTGCACTACAAACTCAGTCACTTTTGTACACAGCTATATGAAGTTTGTATATCTTGAATAGAGGAATAAGTGTACGGAACATTTAGGATCAGTCCATAAGAACTCTTTACATTGCATATTTGTAGTAGTGTTCAAGTGCCAAGATATTTGTCCTTGCTATTCTTCAGATCATATGGTCATTGTTTGGCAGAGAAGTATTATAACATCTGAACAAGAACTTAGAAATTATAAATCAGACTTTGCACACCAACTGTTTGACAAAATGTTGTTGAATCAAAACTAAAAATTTCAAGGTAGAATTAGTAGGGTATGTTACAGTGGTATCAGAGCTATAAGTCCTGCCATCCTGTGGAGGTCTTATAGGAAATTTGGAACTGGCGGATAGAGGGGAAAGTGTTTTTGTCAAAACACTAAAATTAGAGCATTTATGTTTGAGCATGCGACAGGGGCCTTATAATTTCCGCAATACCAGAGCAAGACAAAGTAGGAGTTCAGACCTGCAAAGCAAACAGTCTAGTTCATCCGTACAGGGGGGGTATAGAATCCAGTCATACAGACACAGCGGAGGTATTTTTTGATCAAGACAGCAATATGGGTGACCGAGATGACAGGAATACAAGATTAGGTGGAGGCGGGAATGCCGGTCCAGAGCCTGGAGAGGAAAGATTTTTACAATTATTAGAGACCTTGGCACAGGGACAGCGATTAGCAGAACAAAGGGCACAGGAACAGAATCAGAGATTGGAGCTTATGATGCAGATGATGGCTCGTCAAATGGGGTTGAATGCTAACATGGGTGGAGGTAATAATCAGAATGGTAACAATCAGAATGGGAATAATCAGGATGGGACACATAATGGAGGTGAACAAGTTGGGAACAATTTCGGTCATGCACCCCAGCAAGCTAGGACCGTGAGTTCGAGGCCCATGATTCCCACATTCCCTCCTAGAGCTCCAGAGCAGCCCGTACCAGAACCCCAGATCATTGATATACAGGACCAGTTGAGGAGAGATTGGGAAGCCGGAGGTCCAGATTTTACTGCTGCAATTACCTTTAGGGAGTATATGGATGTGCGGATGAAACATATGCCACGTGGACATGACAGGAACCAGAACTATGAGCTACGGAAGAAAGTAGGGAAACTTCAGTTACCATATTATGATGGCTCGGGGAAGTCTTCAGCAAGAGCTTGGGTTCAAAAGCTTGACACATACTTTCAATTGAACCCTATGCCTGAGGAAGAAGCTATTAAGTACGCAGCAATTCATCTGGAGGGGTTAGCACACGAGTGGTGGCATCATGGTATGGTCACTATGGGTCATGCACACATTACCTCATATGTGGAGTTCACGGAAAGACTGATTGAACGTTTTGATAGGAAGGATCCAGAACTCCATTTCAAGGAGTTAGCTCAGCTTAAACAATGGGGATCATTGGAGACATACATTTCAGAGTTTCAGAAACTTGCAGTGTTAGTAACAGATGTATCTGAACAGAGGATACTGGTTCTATTTATGGATGGGTTAGCTGATCCGTTGAGAGGGTGGATTAAAGCTCTCAACCCTCCCACTTTGCAGGAAGCCATTAAGAAAGCTCGTGACATGGATTCCTCTTCAGCTTCTAAAAATAAATTCCTGGCAAAGAGTTTCCCTTCAAGGAAAGATAAGGACAGGAAACCTTTTCATAGAGAGCCTCCGCCACCTAAGGAGGAAAGTAAGAGGTTGGACAATGAAACACTTAATGATCTCAGGAAGAAGAAGCTTTGTTTTCATTGCAGGGAGCCTTGGGATTTGTCACATAAGTGTCCATTGAAAGCAAAAGCTAAGCAGATGGAGTACTTTTCAGCTGAAGAGTCAGTGGATGGAGATTCAGAGCAGTCATCAGAATCAGATGGAGATGATGATAATTCTTCACATGAGGAAGCACGTAGTGATGGCACGATAGCTCAGTTGTCTAGTATACAGGAGGCCGTCACTTTCAGAGTTAGGGGAACTTTGGATGGACAGAGATTTGTGGCACTCATTGATACAGGGGCAACACATAACTTCATTGATGAGAAGTTTGTGACACGCAGAGGGCTACATACAGAGGAGCATAGGGGATTTAAGGTGATGGTTGCCGATGGCTTCAAAATTGACTGTACCAAGAAAATCTCCAACTTGCAGCTTCGTTTGGGAGATTATGACATGACAGGAGATTTCTTTGTGGTCAACATTGGTGATCAGGATATGGTGCTTGGAATGAACTGGATGAAGTCTCTGGAAGAGTTTACATTTAACCTCCAGAAAATGGAAATGAGGTTTGAGGCAAATGGTAAGAAGATAGTGCTCAGAGGTTTGTCAGATGGGAGACTTCGAGTGGTCTCACTCAAACGAATGCAGAGTTTCTTTAGACATGATCAGGTGCAGTGGGCAACAGAGTTCAAAGTAATGCCTGAGGTGACAAAGCAGCATAAACAGGAGTATCCACCTGATGTACAAAAAATAATAACCAAACATACTAAGGTGTTTGATGAGATACCTCCAGGAAGACCCCCAGATAGGGGAATCGAGCATGTTATTGAGTTAGAGGAAGGGGCTAAGCCAGTTATCATCACACCTTACCGCCACCCCAAGAGATATAAGGATGAAATAGAAAAGGCAATCAAGGAGTTGATTGACATGGGGCACATACGGCCAAGCAAGAGTCCTTTTGCTTCTTCAGTAGTATTGGTGAAGAAGAAGGATGGTACAATGAGGATGTGCATTGATTATAGGGAGCTAAACAAGAAGACAATCAAGAACCGATACCCTATCCCGCGCATCGATGAGCTTATTGATGAATTGCACGGTGCATGCTACTTCTCTAAGATTGATTTGAGATCTGGCTACCACCAGATACGGGTTAGAGAGGGGGATGTGGAGAAGACAGCTTTTAGATGCCACTACAGACATTTTGAGTTCTTAGTCATGCCTTTCGGGTTGACTAATGCTCCCGCCACTTTCCAGTCCTGTATGAATAGAGTGTTCAGAGATCAGCTGAGGAATTTTGTGTTGATATTCTTTGATGATATACCGATATACAGCCATACTTGGGAGGAACATTTGAAGCATATTGATACAGTGCTCAGTATTCTAGAGAGGGAGTCATTATATGCCAAGATGAGTAAATGCGAGTTCGGGATGACAGAGTTGCTCTATCTAGGGCATATTATTAGTGCAGGAAGTGTTCGGGTTGACCCAGACAAGATCAAGGCCATTCTGGATTGGCCACCGCCGAGGAACACTTCACAACTCAAGGGATTTCTCGGGCTTTGTGGGTTCTACAGCAGATTTGTGAAGGGATTTTCACAGATAGCAGCACCACTTACAGATTTGACACGGAGAGACAGTTTCAAGTGGTCAGAGAGGGCTCAGGATTGTTTTGACAGGTTCAAGGAGCTGATGAGTACGTGTCCTGTTTTAGCCATTCCATATTTCACCAGGCCTTTTGAGCTGCAGTGTGATGCCTCGGGAGAGGGCGTAGGAGCTGTCCTCATGCAGGACAAACATCCCATCGCATATGAGAGCAGGAAATTACGAGGTGTTGAGAGAACTTACAGCATCTATGACAAAGAAATGCTAGCAATCATGCACGCGCTAGCTAAGTTCAGGCAATATTTAGCAGGGAGCCGATTCACAGTAAAAACAGATCATAACAGCTTGAAACATTTCCTTGGGCAGAAGGATCTTAATGACAGGCAACAGAAATGGGTGAGTAAGTTACAAGCTTATGATTTCGACATAGTCTATGTCAAAGGGAAGAAAAATATTGTCGCAGATGCTTTATCCAGAAGGCCTCATTTGCTTGCTGTTGGGATAGTCATGGATGATTGGAGAGAGTTGATCTTGGCAGAGTATGCCAAGGATAGTTGGGCATCTAGTATTATTGAAGGAACTATTCAGGATAGCCGATACACTGTTGTAAATGATCTGATCATCTACAAGGAAAGGATTTATTTAGTACCCGGGTCTGCTATGAAGCAGAAGATTTTGAGGGCGTTTCATGATTCACCATTGGCAGGACATCCTGGATTCTTTAAGACATATCGGCAAGTGCGAGAGCACTTCACTTGGAAAGGACTCAAAACAGAGGTGCTTCAATTTGTTAGAGAGTGCCAAGTATGTCAGCAGAACAAACAGGAACATTCCTTTCCAGGTGGTTTACTACAGCCCCTACCCATACCAGAGAAGAAGTGGGATAGCATTTCCATGGATTTCATCACAGGCCTCCCCAAGGCACAGGGTCGGGATTGTATCTTTGTTGTGGTAGACAGATTGACGAAATTTGCACATTTCTTTGCAATTTCGTCTACGTATTCAGCAACACAAACAGCAGAACTATTTTTTCGAGAGGTATTCAGACTACATGGGATACCAAGAAGCATAGTCAGTGACAGAGACAGCAGATTTATGAGCCACTTTTGGCAGGAGTTGTTCAAGTTATGTGGAACAGAGCTCACTCCGAGTACCAGTTACCACCCCCAAACTGATGGGCAAACAGAGATAGTGAACAAGTGGGTTGAGGGATATCTCCGAAACTATATTGCAGGGCAGCAGAGGGCTTGGGTGAAGTGGCTACATCTAGGGGAGTACTGCTATAATACCTCTTACCATATGTCTATTCAAATGTCCCCTTTCATGGCACTATACGGGTATGATGCTCCTAATTTCTTGGATTTGTTATTTGGGGACAGTAGGGTGCCTAAGGCCAAGGATCTTTTGCAAGAGTGTCAGGACATTATGCGATCCTTGAAGGAAAACTTGCAAAAGGCACAAAATCAGCAGAAGCAATATGCTGATCAGCACAGGGTTGAGAGGTCTTTTGAGGTGGGAGACATGGTGTACCTCATGTTACAGCCGTATAGGCAGTCCTCTCTCAAGAGGAGTGGAACAGAGAAATTGAAACCGCGCTACTATGGACCATTCAGAGTAATCAGGAGAGTGGGCGAGGTAGCTTATGAGTTGGAACTGCCTGCAGACAGTAAAGTGCATAATGTGTTCCATGTGTCACGCCTTAAAAAGGCATTGGGGCACAATGTGGTGCCTTCAGTAGTATTGCCACCTCTCGATGATGAGGGAAAGCTTATCTTGGTTCCTGAAGCTATACTTGACACCCGGGAGAGGGTGCTTCGCAGGAGGACTATCAGGGAGTACCTAGTGAAGTGGAGGAACCTACCTATTGAGGATGCAACATGGGAGGCAGAGCAGGTTCTTCAACATCCAGAGTTGAGATTGCTTGGGGACAAGCAATTTCAAGAGGGGCGGACTGTAATGTCCCCTGTTTAACCAGTTTGGATATATGTTGTCGTTAGCCTACTTCTATGTGGTCCCGGGGGCTAACAAGGACATGGACGGGATCTTGTGGTGTTTTGGCCTAGTCGATTTTGTTCTGGGGCCAACTAAGTTTGTTTGGAGGCATTTACAATGTGACTTACTATTTTTAGTAAGTCAGCCAGGCTAGCCGGATGATAATTTTGATGATGGGTTGGATGTGTTTTTCTTAGCTCTTTCTAACGAGCTATCATTTGAAAATGCAAATATGAGATTTAATCCCACATTGCTTGTGGAGTGGGGGTCGACCCTCTAAGAGGACTTTATATACAGCCATGAATGGGGTGTGGAGATATGAAGAGATTGATGAATTCAAGCTTAGTTTGGTTGGTTTGGTTGCTGGCTTTTGGAGACGAAATCCTCCATTGGTGACAATCCTTTCGCTCTTGGAAGACAGAGTCAAGGGATTTAAGATCTATTAGCTTCATACTGTGTGCATTCAGCTTCAATTTTTCAGCTACAGGTAAGATTGAAATTGTTCCATTTCCAAAGGCATATCATTGCAGACATTGAACAGCATGGACAGCAGATTTGGAGGTGAGATTTGGAGCAGGTTTGTGGGTAAACAGTGCTGCTACAGTGCATGTGAATAGTGCGCATGAACAATCCTCATTCTGTGTACTTGGAGGTCATATTTCATACCCTAACCGAGCAGCTATTAGATGGGTTGCTAAACTGGACATCCATCCTCAAATTTCGAACAGCAGCGATCATATTATTTCCAGGTTCTTCTACACCCGATTATAATAGTTCAATGAATGTATAGGTGTCATAATTATAAAGAGTTTTGCATATTCAGTCACTGTGTAACAGTCTTTGCACTACAAACTCAGTCACTTTTGTACACAGCTATATGAAGTTTGTATATCTTGAATAGAGGAATAAGTGTACGGAACATTTACGATCAGTCCATAAGAACTCTTTACATTGCATATTTGTAGTAGTGTTCAAGTGCCAAGATATTTGTCCTTGCTATTCTTCAGATCATATGGTCATTGTTTGGCAGAGAAGTATTATAACATCTGAACAAGAACTCAGAAATTATAAATCAGACTTTGCACACCAACTGTTTGACAAAATGTTGTTGAATCAAAACTAAAAATTTCAAGGTAGAATTAGTAGGGTATGTTACAAAGACATAGAATTAGCTAAGAAAAATGTATCAAACCAGAAGAGCTGCAACTCTACTCCTGAAATTCTTCACCATTGCTCTTGCTAGGCTTCTAGGAAGCAAAAGGTTGAGCAAGGTCGGTGGATCTGAGCTGCAGAGTCATGTAGTGGGCTAAAAGTACTCCCTTTATTGTCGGTCATTCAATCTCACACAGATCACCGTCTCTACTATGTTCTAGAATATTGTAGAACTAAAAATCCTTCTACTATACTTTAGAATGTACGACATATTAAAAAAAATCTAAGTTGTTTTGAAGAGTACATACAAGATATTTGTGGTGTTTTTGTCTTGTCAGCAACATTCTAACTTATAAGGTTTCTAAAATTAAAACAAGAATGCAAACACACGACTATAGCACAAACCATCCAATCAAATTCAAGATAAATATTGTTTTTTTTTATAATTACAAAAAATTGCATATATTTAAATTATATAAGTTCAAAAAGTCGTAAAAAATAGTAGCATATGATTGGAGAATTAAATCGGACTGTTGCATTTCAACGCTGCTATAGTATAGTGCCTGCAGCGTGAACTAATATTAAACTTACCACAATAGACCACAATAGAAGAAAGGAACTTTTGACACTAACACCTCTTATTATTTAACTATAATACTTTCCCCATTTGCGTTAAAAAAAATTCTATCTCTAGTGGGACACGCGAATGGAATCAAAGTCAGGAAGCATCAAACGGCGTTTGTCTCACGTACGTTTACCGGGTCACCTCTTTTGCGCCGGCATTATATTGGTGTCTCTCGTTCAACTGTTAAAACCGACAATTCCTTGGAGTTTGAGGAAGAGCTAGAAGTGGACGAGAAGAGGCCATCGGCGGTGTGAGAAGGTATAAGCCACGTAAAGCCGCCCCTGCTACTACATGACGATTCGATGTCCAACTCCATCCTCTGCAGTGTACAAATCATGTTTGGCGAAGGGCTTCCTTGCATGCCTTCCAGAATGGATAGAACCTCCCCCATGGAAGGCCTACACCCAACTCGAGGGTGCGCGCACTGCAGCGCCAGCAACAACACCCTCTCCATACTCTGTCTGCAACCGGATTCCTGAATCCTCTCGTCTATTATTTCGCCAGATTTCCCATTCTGACTCATCTCCACCACCCAGTCGGAAACGAGGACGTGCTCAAGGCGACTAGTGCGCGAGTCGAAAGCCCGACGGCCCGTCAATAGCTCCAGAGCAACGATACCGAAGCTGAAAACGTCGCTCTTGTCGTTAAGGTACCCGTACAGCGCGTACTCCGGAGCGACGTAGCCCATCGTTCCCACGGTTCTTGTGGTGTAGTGCGTCTTGTCCTTCGTTTTCAACTTTGCCATCCCGAAATCGGCCACGAGCGGGTTGAGCTCCTCGTCCAGCAACACGTTCGCCGCCTTGACGTCCCTGTGAAGAATAGCCGGCTTTGCGTCTTCGTGCAGGTAAACCAGCCCCCTCGCTATTCCCACAATGACCTTCAGCCGTTGCGGCCACGTCAGACAGGGGCGGGTAGAGCTGAAGAAATAATCGGCCAGGCTACCGTTCTCCATCAAGTCGTACAGCAGAACCTGCTCCGGCTCTTGGCTAATGATCCCAACGCTGTACCCTTTCAGAGGTAACAAATTCCGGTGCTTGGTGCTACTGATGACCTGGACCTCGTGGCTGAACTCCTCTTCCGCTCGTTGCCTAAAGTCCTTAAATCTCTTCACGGCGATTCGCCTTCCGTCTGGCAGAGTGCCTCTGTACACCATTCCGAAGCTCCCCTCCCCGATCAGATTCGACTCCGAGAAACTCCCCGTGGCTTCTATTATCTCAGTCATGTCGAAGAAAATTAGACCGGTGCTCTCGCTGAGGATCTCGTATCTACGTATCAGCTTCCTCTGCTGCATTTCCTTCACGCTGCGCAGCCTTCTCAGGTACCCGAAACCGGCGGCCAAGACAAGGATGAGCACCGCCATCGAAGAAACGAGCGTGATGATAAGTGCTTTGGCAACCGCGTTGAGAGGCGCTCTTTTATGAGACGGACTAGTACTACTGGCGGTTGCCATGTCAGACAAATTGTTGACGCTGAGTATACAAGAGGCGCCGCTGGTGCCGATGGCGTCATAATTGTTGATGCCTCCTCCCACGTATATTACTACGAACTCTGGGCATTTGGATTTCCCCGACAAGGGGATTTGATTCAAGTAAACGAGCGCCCTGGTCATCGCCATCACGCAATCTCTGCACTGGAAAGTCCCTGGACTCGATGCATTGCAGCTTTTCCTCAGCCCGGACACGTTGGCAGTTTTCTCGAAGCTTTGAAAATCTGTAATATTATTGCAGGTGGAAGAGTTGCTCAGGAAGTTATGGACCCCCAGCCCGCAACTTGCAAGAAGTTGGGATTCGACCCCCCGGCCGATGAGCTGCTCTTTCACTTCATTGACACATGAATCCGCCGTTTGGTTGTCGCGCAAGAGGAAAGAACGAGTTGTGTGCATCCATGAGAATTGGAGGCTTTTGATCAAGTCGTTTATGCCTTCGCAGCAGTGAGATTTGTCTGTAAAGAAGCACTGCCGAAACAACCATCGATGCGCATCCAATTCGCCGGTTATATTCATCGGGCATACTCCGGCCGCGGCTGGCTGCGTAACTGCGAACAAAGTTAGCGCTACCAAAAACATTATCGTGCGCTTCATCTTTTCAGAAATCAAACATGCCTTATTCATCATAACGTAAGAAGATATATATATATATATAGGAAACACATATCGAGGGGAAGAATTGGGACAGACTAATGTAAAATCTGATAATGGGAATGGAAGGGTTTTTGAGTCCACATTCAGCTGCTGGCAAGAGTCGACGACAACATGCTTTCACATATGCTCATTGCCCAACTATATCAACACTTCATTGGTTACTTTTGCTTTGCAGTATTATTTTTTTCCTGGTTCATCCCACGTTGTTCAGGCTTGTGACCGATCTTTTGTCCTGATTTGGAAGTCATCATTTCCTGGTTCATCCCACGTTGTTCAGGCTTGTGACCGATCTTTTGTCCTGATTGGGAAGTCATCATCACTGTGTCACCGCGGAGCAACTACTTTCGACACTCTGCACTTTTTTGTTTAAAAAGAGTAATGCAACTTACTATGCAGTTAAATCCACAATTGCTTGTGCTATGGAATCAAATTTCCCACGCGACAATAAAAGCAAATTTCATTAAAAATTAGTTTCTAAGTTCTAAATGGAGTCAAGGGATTAAAACATATAGTTTTTAAAAGTTCTTAATTAAATTAAGACTATACTCTTCCCTCCTTTTACTTTCACATATTTTTCATATGGTCTAAGAAACTTGCCTAATCATACTTCCAAGAATGGTTGTTTATTTTTTAATCTATCTTTAAAATATAATTTTCTCACAAATTGTTACCAGATGTACAATGGAATCAAATCTCTTACACGGCAATAAAAGCAAACTTCATTAAAAATTAGTTTCTAAACTCTAAATGGAGACAAGGGGCTAAAACATATAGTTTTTAAAAGTTTGTAATTAAATTAAGACTATACTCTTCCCTCTTTTTACTTTCACATATTTTTCACATGGTCTAAGAAACTTGCCTAACCATACTTGCAAGAATGGTTGTTTATTTTTCAATCTATTTTAAAATATAATTTTCTTACAAAGTGTGACTAGATGCCTAACTATACTTGCAAGAATGGTTGTTTATTTTTTAATCTATCTTTAAAATATAATTTTCTTACAAAGTGTGACCAGATACTCAAATCACTTCTAATAAAAGAACTTACTTTATTTTGTGATATTGCTATCAGGATTTAACTGTGTAATTTTGAGTCAAACTCATTGACCCATGTTTCATGAGTAGTGATTCAACATGAATCCATCCCTCATGAGAATAAACAGAACACTTAGCACTCATTGGATCTAGGTGATGCTCACAAGGGTGAAGCACCAGGACTTCCTAGGAGGTCACCCATCCCAGTACTACTCCAGCTTGAGCATGCTACCTATCAATTGAAATTATCTCCTACTTATCAATTGATGAGCTTAAGGGGCTTTCTGATGAATGGTTCATAAGGCACAACACTTGGTGAAGGTTTTGCAAATGGGGTTGCAAGCTTTGGGTTTAACCATGGAGGAAACTCTGTAGTTAAGCGTGCTCAGGCTAGAGTAGTATTGGGATGGGTGACCTCCCAGGAAGTCTCGATGCTTCACCCCTGTGAGCATCACCTAGATCCAATGAGTGCTAAGTGTTCCATTTATTCTCATGAGAGATGGATTCATGTTGAATCACTACTCATGAAACATGGGTCAATGAGTTTGACTCAAAATTACACAGTTAAATCCTAATAGCAATATCACAGTTTGACTTGCTGTGGAAATTATCTCCTACTTATCAATTGATGAGCTTAAGGGGCTTTCTAATGAATGGTTCATAAGGCACAACACTTGGTGAAGGTTTTGCAAATGGGGTTGCAAGCTTTGGGTTTAACCATGGAGGAAACTCTGTAGTTAAGCGTGCTCAGGCTGGAGTACTGGGATGGGTGACCTCCCGAGAAGTCCCAGTGCTTCACCCCTGTGAGCATCACCTAGATCCAATGAGTGCTAAGTGATCCATTTATTCTCATGAGAGATGGATTCATGTTGAATCACTACTCATGAAACATGGGTCAATGAGTTTGACTCAAAATTACACAGTTAAATCCTGATAGCAATATCACAATTTGACTTGATGTGGAAATTATCTCCTACTTATGAATTGATGAGCTTAAGGGGATTTCTAATGAATGGTTCATAAGGCACAACACTTGGTGAAGGTTTTGCAAATGGGGTTGCAAGATTTGGGTTTAACCATGGAGGAAACTCCATAGTTAAGCATGCTCAGGCTGGAGTAGTACTGGGATGGGTGACCTCCTAGGAAGTCTCGGTGCTTCACCCTTGTGAGCATCACCTAGATCCAATGAGTGCTAAGTGTTCCATTTATTCTCATGGGATATGGATTCATGTTGAATCACTACTCATGAAACATGGGTCAATGAGTTTGACTCAAAATTACACAGTTAAATCCTAATAGCAATATCACAATTTGACTTGCTGTGGAAATTATCTCCTACTTATCAACTTACTTTATATTAATATTAAAATGAAATGATAATGGTAGATAACATGAAATTATCTTTCAACAACTATAAACTAACAAAATATGGTATCCACTTTTAAACAATGGAAACATTTTATTTTTTAATAAGAAAAGATTTAGCATTATAATAATTTTAATTATTTCTATATTAGTAAAAGCATTCTTTTATCCATTTTCATTTTTTGATGATGGGGAAAATAATTTTATCAATACAAAAAATATAATTTTCTATGTTCTACAAATTCCTTAAAAAGATTAAATTACTATAATTACACTAGTACATTAGATGCCTCTTTGCAAGATGACTATGTGTTGTAGTCGCAACGGTTGAGTGTGGCAAGTGTGACACATAGAGGTATCACAACAATTCTATCACACATTACCATGGTCTTTTCTTGTTCTCCCAATTGTAACAGTTCTAAGTGTCGTAAATTGACTTTGCAATTGCGTACACATGTCATTTCAGATTTTGGTGAATGTTGACTATGGTGTCACAATAATTAGTCAGGTGTCACAATTGCCACGGTGTCTTGTCGAATGTTTCCATGACAATGTCATCATTTGCAAAGCTTAGTCATAGGAAACAACTGTCATAATATATAGTACAGGTGTTGCAATTACCACGACGATCTATCAAAATTTTCTATGATAGTGGTGTCATTTGCAAAGCATAGCTGTGGGAACTAGCATTTCAATATATGGCTAGGTGTTACACTTACCATGATCACCTGTCAGACATCTCCATGGCATTGTCATCATTCGCACAACATAGTCGTGAGAAGCAAGTGTCACAATATATGACAATGTGTCACAATTGTGAAGGCTATATGTGGAAGATTTCCACAAGAGTGTCGACATTTGCACAACATGACCATGGAAAACAACGTTGTAATATAAGGTTAAGTGTCACAATTGTGATGACTATATGTAGAAGATTTCCACAATGGTGGTATTGTTTACACAAGATGACCATAGGAAACAATGTTGCAATATAAGGTTAAGTGTCACAATTGTGAAGACTATATGTGGAAATCTTCCATGGTGGTGTTGTCATTTGCATAACATGGCCATAGGAAACAAAGTTGTAATATAATGTTAAGCGATGACAACTACATAGTCTTTGATAGGGTCATCACCTTCTTGAAGATCACATTTGAGACACCAAGGTTGAATGCGATATAGATGGCTCTCTGGCAATAATCTTTGATCCCCCTACTCTTTTTTGTAAGTTAAAAATCAAAGAAACAAATATGAACACATGTTACTATTTTTTGCTACAATTTTTAACTTACGAAAGAGAGCGGATGAGTTGTGACTCTTGAATTTTGGTCATTGCAAGGGAGATCAAAGACTAATGACAGAGACCTATCTATGTCACATTCAAGCTAGGTGTGTCAAACATGATCTTTGAGAAGATGACGACCCTATCAAAGACCATAATGCATCACCCAAATTATGTCTATTTCTTCAAGCATCCACAAGCACAACCAAATTCAAGATATTTTTTATTTTCATTCAATGTAAATGAAAAATAATAATAAAATAGAGCATACTTCACTTACCTAACTGCTAGCAAGAGTCATTCCCTAGTACTCACAAGTCTCAACTTAAGATTCTGCAAAAATACTATGGGGATACACACATTTATTTCCATATTTTTTACTTGACTTATGATGAGCTAAAAGTGTAGAAGTTGTGAAAACCAACTTCATAGATCACCAAGAACACTTGCATGCAAATAGCCTGTACTGAAGAGAAACTAGAAAAGGAAAAAGTAGAGCTTGGAAAATCTCAACGGTGTGAGAGCAAAATTGTATTCCAAGTTATGAAAACAAAAAGTACAAAAGTTCAACCTTAAAGGTGAATGAAACCCTAAGGGAAATAAAACTAGGTTTGCGCATTATAATTAATATAAAATATTAATTATATGCACTTAAGAGTAAGCTTAAGTAACTAGTGTAATAAACAACTTAATTAACTAAATCAAGATGATCTAATTAATAATCATAACAAATAATTAGTCTAACAAAAAGTGTGTCATTACTCTTTGTTTAGAAACTTATAGCTACATGTCTATCCTAGCTCACTTTTTCAACTTTCTCCACTTTAATTTCTATAATAATTGTAAAGGATTAGAAATAATTGATATCAAACAAGGATGCAATATACTCTAGCAATTAACCAATTATAATCTACCAATTTGGTAATTATGTGAAACAAAGATCTTGTGGCCATTAGGAGTAGTGTAGGAGGTTTCACTTGAAGACCTTCAAGATCTTTTGTTAATTTCTGTCTTAGAATTTATGGTTAGTGATTGGATTTAGGACTTTGAAAAATAGTGGCTATAAGCCACTTCACTATTTTTAGGACTAATCAATGTAATTTTTCTTTTTTGTAATTGGTTACATTTAAAAACCATATCATGTAGAATGCAAAATGCCACGTATTCTATCACCTGAACAATAACCAATTCTCTATATTCTCTTTTCTATGTTGTGTTGTTTGGTTATGAGTAGCATTTAAACTATGTGAGCTGTTTTAATTAGAGTCATACAAGTAACTTACATATCTATTCAATTATATCTTGATAAGTAGGAGATATTTTCCACAGCAAGTCAAATTGTGATATTGCTATCAGGATTTAACTGTGTAGTTTTTTAGTCAAACTCATTGACCCATATACCATGAGTAGTGATTTACACATGAATCCATCTCTCATGAGGATAAATGGAACACTTAGAACTCATTGGATCTAGGTGATGCTTATAGAGGTGAAGCACCAAGACTTCCTGAGAGGTCACCCATCTTAGTACTACTCCAACTCAAGTGTGCTTAACTACCAATCAAAACATGATCAATGGATTCATGTGTGAATCACTACTCATGGTATATGGGTCGATGAGTTTGACCCAAAAGCTACATAGTTAAACCTTGATAGAAATATCACAATTAT
Source organism: Cupressus sempervirens (assembly GCA_028749045.1). Classification (NCBI taxonomy): domain Eukaryota; kingdom Viridiplantae; phylum Streptophyta; class Pinopsida; order Cupressales; family Cupressaceae; genus Cupressus; species Cupressus sempervirens. The sequence goes on from CM053785.1 coordinate 478,978,892, forward strand.
ATCTTATCATTTCACCAAATTGGAAAACTTTATAATAATTATCTGGTCTTTCTAAAAGACGTTCCTAAAAGTGAAATATATTTTTCTAGAGGCCATTCTATGGATAATATAAATATATAGGGGACGCAATTCAGCTAAAGGATCCATTCAGGATATGAAGTCATTATTTTTCTTGAAAAAGTGTCAGTCATGGCCCCATGATAACTTTGGTAGTGTTGCACTTCAAAAACAATTAATGGTGTGCTTTCATGTAATAATGGTAAAGGGGATTATGGATGGATCCTTGTTACAAAATGTCTTAAATTTGGCTAGTTGGTGTCAATAGTTTATCATTTTGCAACTCTAAATTGAAGTGGAATATGTATCAAAGCATTCTAAGAATAAATCAAATTGCTCATCAAGTCCAAGATGTTCCTGGTATAAGCTAGCCCATTCATTTTCCTACTTGTTTATTTTCTTGAAATGCTTGTGCTCTTTGATTTTAAAAGTTTGCTCCATGTAATGCATCAAAATTTGTCATTGTTTTTATATGTGAAATACTAGTAAGTGGATTGTTTGGTTTATGTGTTAACATTTTGCTTGATTCCTTTTTTAATTTTGAATTCCTAGCTCAAATTTCTTTGCTTGATGGATAGATGAATACATAAAGATTGAATCCCATGTTTATGTTGGAACTATAATTAGAACAATTTTTATGTTTTCATTGATGTTAAATTTTACTAGTAAGACATTTCTTAACACTATAGAGTGCCATATTATTTTATTGATGAAGAGGATCCATAAAGAGAAATAACAAGATAAACTAATAAAGTGGTTGAGTAAAGAGGAGTAACTATAATGGAACTACAAAGGGTGCTTGATTAGTTAGTATTTGACAAGATCTAATATTATTTGATCATTGTATTAAGTGTAGAAGATATGATTGATAGATGTCAACAAGTTGTATAAAACACTAGTTTGACTGAGCAACATATTATTAGGTCAATGAAGATGTTAAGCATTACTGAGAAGAAGATTAAGGAACTTAAGTATTAGTTGAGTGATGGTAATGATTGAGTGAGATGTAGGTAAACTAGAGTAATGACCAAGCACAATGATGGCCAAGCAAGCTAGTGTAAGTTGATCAAGATAGATTAGTAGTGACCAAGCTACCCATTGATGATCGAGTATTAGCAAATTAACAGTTTGAGAAAGAATCAAGATTTGAGGCTTACACATTTCAATTTAAACAATAGTTAAAATATGTTAAAGATAAGAATTAATGAGCTGATGCATTTAATGTATGAACTAAGTTTGTTAAGTGATCTAAGGTGAAGATTCAATGAGAAGTTTCTAGAAGTTTCAAGGAAAGAAGAAGAAAGACAAAACAATGAATAGATTTAATGAATCTGATCAACCCTAAGATCTATGCTTAGTTTAAGTGGAACAAGATTAAACCTATCTATTTTTAAAGAGGCATATGAGATGTTGTACAAGCTAGTTGGTTGGTGAATTTGTCAAGAATAAGTGGAAGAACAAGAATTGTAGAGGAAAAGTGATAATTTGGTGATAGTGAGATTGCTTGAGGTGTTGCCAAGAAGATCAAAGATGGAGAATGTGATGAAGATCAGTCAATAAAACAAGAATGAGATGAATGTGTATTTGAACATGCAAAGTGATTTTAAATTTATTAGATCAACCTAGCTATTACATTCTAACCATTGTGGCAGTAAAATTCTTTAATCAAGGTTGACCTAATAGTCATGTTGTTAACCCTTTAATCAAGGTGACATTCTGATGGGATATTTTTGAAGACCTCTAACAAAGCCACTCATAATAGGGTGATTAAATCCTTTTATAGGGTCACACCTAATAGTGTTATTTGTAACCTTTAACAAGGTTGGCTCTTAACCAAGCTCACTTTAGAAAAGTGAAAAAGTGGTAGCATGTTACTTGGTAGTTTTTCCCAAATTGGATTTCCACGTTAAAATTTTTTGTCATATTTGTGTGAATGTTTTTTCCTTGTGTCATTCTATATACAATTATATGTTTCTTCAATTTGGCTAACACTAAAACAAAGAGCTAAGCGTTAATATCAATAAGTTGAGTTACTAATAATTTTTTATATTGACCAAGTAGATTTATGAGTTTGATTAAGTTTTTTGAGAGTTGAATTGGTACATATGGACCTAGGGATAACTGATTCACACCCCCCACCTCTTAGGTATTGTTATCATTCTAACAATTATTATTAGAGTTGTGGTTATTGCAATGAAAGTTTCAAGGGACTTAAGAAAAAGATCAAGATGTACAAGAGAGAGGCACCCAAGCTGAACAAAGAGAACTTCCTAGCATGACAATGTCTGATGAGATTGCATGACATGATAATGAAAGAAGGAGAAATTGTTGGCCAATATTGTGGTTTAGTAAAAAAAAGTGGCCAATATTTATTTATTTGTTCATTATCTTGACTTGGATACATGAAATTTTAGAAGGTGATGTAATTTATTAATTATATGAATTTACTAAATTGTCTCATAAGTGAATTTTAATTTGATTACATAAACAGTATAGTTTGGAAATACTCAATAGACGCTTAAAGGATTCATCAACCCTTTCCAATGCCTATAGCAACGAATGTGATTTTCATTCCAGTAGGAACAATACCTCTACCAACATCATAGAAACATACTATAATTTTATCAAATAGGGATAGGTATGTTAGCCATTCTAAGCTAACCATGAGTGTGTACCTACAATTAAGGTAGTAGTGGTAGGAAGAGTTGGGGTTGGATTAGTAAATATTAAGGCTTCTACACTTGTTGAGTTATACAATTGCCTCAAAGACCATGAAGAGATGCATCTTGAGTACTTAACTTTCTATCAACCTAATAAAATATTTTTATATCAAGGTGTCAATAAACTTAGTTTTACCTTTCAAAAAAATTTGTAGTTGTGTTTTGCCCTGTAAATTTTGGGCATGACATTCTAGTATCAGAGCCTAGTTTTGCAAAACTAGGCGTTAATGGGTCCATGAAAAAATGTACAATTTTTTGAATGTTACCTTAAGAAAATAATAATTTTAATGAACCTACCTTTCAAGCTAATGGCCTCTATGAATTAATCAAGTGAAAACGCAAATGTCCTTAGGTAAACAACTCAACACTAAGTGATCTTAAATTATTAATGATAGTAAAGGACCTTGTAATAACAACATGAAGATATAATAATACAGTAAAGAAAAATAATATCTTATTGCAAAAGAGATTATGCTCTCCTAAGATAATTGAGCCATAATAAGTAATGCATTCTTGAAAGTACAAGTAAGTTTAAGACCTTAATGAGTAATATTATTTAGTCATAATACTAATATGTTGAAACTTCAAAAGATTAAAATATGCTAAAAATGGAGTGAGAAGAATTAATGTTGAGTGTGTGTAGCTAAAATCCTTAAATAACATGATAATGATGAAAATTGTATAATACCCCTCAATGGCCATAAGATCTAAGTAGACCATGATCATATCACCCATAAAGGAAGTTTTTATATATACCAAGATTTGAAAGGATCAGGTGAATATATGACTTATTTCAATGATAGTATATCCTTAAGTGAAATTGAGGAATCTCCATGAACATAGTTTTGTTCTTTTGGATTGACACAATACAATTAATTAAAATTGATAAGAATAACAACTAAAATAGGATCATAAGGTTTTGAATAGATACTCTACTATGAAGTTTCTGGTGGAATAATGCTCAAATATTAATTATACATTAATGGTAATGTTTTAAGATTCAAGTATTGTGACAGTGGCTGTATATTTTTTGGTAATGGAAGCCCCACACATAGATAGAGCATAGTCCCCTAATTCCCCTTAGAATGTGATATTTGAAAGGGTGTTAGCCTTATAAGTATCCATGTATGCAATACCTATTATGGAAATCTTAGTGCAAACTCATTCCCTAGAGAATTAATCAATACACCTTGAATGGTGCTTGTTAGGAAAGTGTGCTAGATTAATATAGAGGATCCCATGGGTCCCTCTAGTCATGATTCTTTTGTATCATATTCCAAGGTGTGTGAAACAAACCTTGATCATTTAGTATAGCCAAAGGGCCATTAGTATAATTGGTGTAGAATCTCTGTCTCTGGATAATTTTCAGTAGTTCTTGATAGTAATAGGTAGAAAGGAAAGTAGCCATAGTCTATTGAAGAATGAGCTCCTAGACTCAACAACCTCATCAACAATAATAGTTGGATCATACTCTTTCCTATTGCAAGAAAAGACTGAAAAATACAAGAGTTTTTTCTTCGCATGCCATTGATTTCTAATGTAGCTATAAGACAAATTTCCTCTTCTTTCCATTAGGAAACTTTGCTACGGTTGCATTATTCTTGAAATTTTAATTTGATGTAAGTATTGTTGTTCTCAAGTTTCATATATTTTACCAATTATGTGGAGTATTTATTGCATTGATTTCTTATCATAGTCCCATTGCCTTGAGGACATACCTTATTTTAATTGAAGATTTACCATTGTGGCCACACTTGTGTTTATTTTCCTTTAATTGGTTATTTTTATCCTGGATTTAAGTTATGTATGAGGTATTTTCTTGTGAATGGTGTTGATAAATGTGTTGTACTATGATTTATGAAATAGCCATACCAAGAGGTATTCCTAATAATCTACGCAGAACATTGGGGCACCATAAGATCATCCTATTATAAGATATGAAGCTTTTAGATAGGGTCCCTAGAACACCACCCCTTCTTATAGCATAAATATGAGCTCATTCAAACCATAGATAACTTAGGAATAGATTATCCATTGACTTTTTACAGTGTGAATAGACACCACATTAAGGACCTTAAGTAAGGGTGTTAAAAGTCGTAAAAATATTTAATGGGCACTTGAACAGTTATGTCTAGGTAAGGTTGTGTAATCATTACAATAATGGAAAAAATTGTGCTAAGAAAAAGTAGAAGAACAATCAAAACAAGACTATGGAACTTGGAGTAGAAGCTATGTGACACTAGTATTGGTCAAATATCTAGTAATTATGCCAAACAAGAATAGTACATAGTGACCAAGTTGTCCAACTATGACTCAACCAAGAAGATAACACAGTGATAACCAAGTGTCCACATTTGACGACTTGTAAGTAAGTCTTGGTATTTAACTAAAATAATTGAATTCTTGAAATGCTAATGGAAGATAGACAATCCCATCAAGGAAATATAGCTTTCATCGATAAGTTAAATTTTGGACTACAATCATAAGATTTAGTCGGTGCCAAGGAGAGTGAATAACTCAGGCCAATAAAGAATAAAGTTAGTCTATGAGAACTAGTAGAGAATATGATAACATTGGAAGTGAATAATTATCAAACACAGGGTAGTGTATGTAGAAATTAAAGTTACCAAGAAAATGAACTTCAAACATAAGTATAACTAAGAAAGAGGAATAATTTTGACTATATGGTATCATCTACAAAATAAATAGTTTGATAGTACTACCAATTGGTAAATAGAAATGACATCAATTAAACAAGAATGGGGAAGCTGGTAATAAGAATTCACAAACATGAATGACTTGACTTGACAATATGGACTGCATTATGTTATATTGAACTTCAAATACATTGTCAGTATTATTGTATTCCTGAACCCCAAGAGATTGGGTAGACATCAACAAGCCTTAAAAACTTTAAGAAATTATTGTCCCAAGTAAGAAATTATGTAAGGGATACTTATGTCAGACAATTGGGAATTATGGTAAGTACACTAATGGTTGGATGATACCTAATCAATGGAATTGCATAGTAAACAATCTTAGAAAAAATTATCCATACCATGAGTTATGGCCAAAGTTTATAGTCCCTTAAATTAAATCATGTATACGTGCATAAAGTTGTTACGAATGTTATGAAACCTCTAAAATTGGACCATATATGCTATGACTAGGTAAGTCCTATAGATGAAGGCTATGTCCCTAATTTTGGATGACTTCTAGGAGGAAGTCAAAAGAAAGGGGGGCAAGATGTAAGGCCCCTTCCCTAGTACCCTATTATAAATCTTAATAACACGAATATGACTAGATCTAGGAAGAGTAAGGAGATGAGATGTCATGTTTTTTCCTCTTATGTATTGAATGTGAATTATATATTGTTACCATACGCCCTATGATAGAACAATGGTAAGAAGGTTTTGGGATCTAAGTATGTCATATTGGCCTTTTCCTTATAAAAAATGAACCTGAGATCTTATTGAGACTGATATATATTTTAGTTATTGTTGTACTAAGTACCCTATAATTAGAAATTACATTAGGTTGATAAGCTAAGAACCTTGGAATAAAGTCATGAGATGCCATAATGTAGAAACCATGTCGATGGATTTGTGTTGTTTTATGGTCTATTAGGATAACTGAATTAGATGGTTACTATGGAAAAATGAATTAACACCCACCCTTGTGAATATTACTTATAGTCACAGATGAAAAATACTATAAAAAATGGATAAGGGTCTACACGGTAGAACTTAGTATGATGTAATGTAATAAGTCAATTATTGCACAACTAGTATTGAGAGGATATGTTGATATGAAAGGACAAATTTTATGGCCCAATAAAATGTAACAGATTTATTCTATGATTGATTTTGGAAACTATGTGACTATGCAAACATCTAGGTTACCTGACATAATTGATACATCTTGTAATGTATTATCTCATAATGATAACGGCATACTATTAGGAATCAAACTATATTTAATTGAATCAAAGGATGCTACTTGTGATGTTTACATTTTGGTGATTTTTACCTAAGATGTGTATTCAGAACTAATTTTCATGTTGGCTGATTTAACAGTATAGATTCAATATTTCACCATTATGATAGGAATTAGATTATAACGTGGCTTAAAATATTAATTGGATCACATGATTAGATATTAATGTTGATATGAAGATTTTGATATTTTAATGTTTTAAATGCTTTATATGAAAATGATTAGAACATAAAAGTTGGTTATGACAATTAAGTGTGTAATGGGAATTATTTAATATGAAATTTTTCATGCACCTATATACATGCATTTTATATAATTTTACATTGGGCTGTTGATGTTTGAGTTTAATGTGCAGACAATTTAACCATGGAATTTAATCGGAGAAATAAGGTCCAAACTTATGTGAACACAGTATAGCCAAGGTGAATCTTTAGAAGGATTCAAAAGCCTTGTTGTGATGTATTTGTCTTGTAAATATAAGCTTGTATGTCTGTAATAAATATATATTCATGAATCAATTAGGGGCATGTCATTGTAATCTGTAATGTCTTTTAATGTCTCACTTGACACTTGTAATTGTCTATGTGTTGATGACATGTCACCTAGGGCTTAAGTCATGGTTTCACTTAACCTTAATCTAATTGCCCTTCAAAAGATTTAAAAAAAACCCACTTGAACAAAGGATAGGATGGGTCACCATCAAGGGAAACTCGAATTCAAACTTGACAAGGATTTTAGAGGGTCATTATGTGGTCCCAAAGTACTATTTTTGTGAAAATATGTTATCCATATGTCAGCATAACATGTTAGGGGCCTAAATTTGACCATTTTATTGCTTAGCTAGCCTAGGGGATCCCTTAACCATTGCATTCTTCCACCAATTCGAAAATTGAGTTGTCCCATCAGTTCATCCCCATCTTTCCTCTTAGTCAAAAGTAACAAATTTGGTAGGGACAAAGTTGTAAGAGATAGTGGGAGAGTCTTTTTAGTGGACTTGGACAAAATAGTGGGGTGTTCACCCGCTCTCTAAGTTTAGAGACAATTAGGGTTTGGGGGGAGGAAGGACTAAGGAGAAGAGAGCTCTGCACAAAAACTTTCAGTTTGCCTTTAGCTTGGACCAAGGTTGGTTCCCATGCCATAACTCTCATTGCACTTTCTCAATGATGAATGTTCTTGTGCATATTGTGTTAAAATTCATGTCATGTGTTTGTGTTGAGATTTTTGGTATGTGTCATTGTGGTGATGGATTTCTCTTGCAAATTTCTTTCTTGTTTTTGTGTGTGTATGAATGTTAATGGGTGTGAAGGCTTCACTCACCCTTGGGAGGGAAGAGATGCCTTGGGTGAAGGGGTTAGTTGGGCTCAACATTGAATTTGAGAGAATTTCCTCTTGGAGAGGGTTTTTTTTTTTTAATGGAGCATGGGCTCCATTGAAGCCATATGTCTTGCTTGTAATTATGGGAGGTATATGTGTATTAATGTGATGAGGAGGATGTATTTTGATAGCCTTGAAGAGGCATTATGCAATTGAAAATTTATATGTGTATATGGATATGGCATTCTCCTCTTTGGAGAGCCCACCTTCACCCATTATTTTTATGATACCGATAGTGAATCATTGTGTTAAACCTTGAAGGGAGTTTATATGTGTTGTAACGTTATGTTTATGCATTGTTATTGCTTGAGTACAACCTATTTGAGCCTTTTTTCCCTAGCTCAATGGGTGGCTTCTTAGAAGCCTAGGATGGGAGGTGAGCCTCCATAGTTCTTGTGGAAATGGTTTTGCAATTTTTCTGCTCATTAGATCCAAGGGGGAAAAAAGTCTAATATCACTCATGCATTGATAGAACAAGGAAAGGATATGTCATTGTGTAATGTATTTAAAAGGATGAACCCTTTTCCATGTCTCAAGAGCATTGCATTTGTAAAGTCATATTCCCCATTGTAGTTTGGTGTAATGTATTGTGCAAGAAAGATCAACATGTTATGTGCATTATTGTGAGGAGTGGATTCATAGAAGAAATGAAAGAATTTGGTGATTATCATGTGCATTGTATTGTAGAATGCATTTAGATGTAATGTACAGAAAGAATATAGTTGCATTGTATGATATAATAATATGCTTTTAGATGAAATGAAGAAGAAATGTTTCTTTTGGTATCATAATGATCACAATTGGGAATAAAAGAGATTCATTTGATAGACATAGAAATTTATACTTAAGGAATGTACAGGTGTTGCAAGTGGAGCATTGAATTAATGTAAGATAATGGCTTTCAAAAGTTTGACCTTGCAAAGAAACCATATTATTCAATATGAAATATCACCTAAGTTCTATTAATGAAAGGATGAAGGAAATTCAATAGTTCATTGATCTATTTTTAATGATATGCTTGAGTTAAGTAAGTTCACTAAATTAGATTCCCACATTGAAATGTGAAGAAAATATCAAGGT